>CM056392.1:15149522-15342297 GCA_029718625.1 Synaphobranchus kaupii | reverse complement strand
CTGCCTGTCCCATCAGAGGGGATCGGACCGCTCCTGAAATCCTGCCCTGTCCCATCAGTGGGGATCGGACTGCTCCTCAAGTCCTGCCTGTCCCATCAGAGGGGATCGGACCGCTCCTGAAATCCTGCCCTGTCTCATCAGTGGGGATCGGACTGCTCCTCAAGTCCTGCCTGTCCCATCAGAGGGGATCGGACTGCTCCTCAAGTCCTGCCTGTCCCATCAGAGGGGATCGGACCGCTCCTGAAATCCTGCCCTGTCCCATCAGTGGGGATCGGACTGCTCCTCAAGTCCTGCCTGTCCCATCAGAGGGGATCGGACTGCTCCTCAAGTCCTGCCCTGTCCCATCAGAGGGGATCGGACCGCTCCTGAAATCCTGCCCTGTCTCATCAGAGGGGATCGGACCGCTCCTGAAATGCTGCCCTGTCCCATCAGAGGGGATCGGACCGCTCCTGAAATCCTGCCCTGTCCCATCAGAGGGGATCGGACCGCTCCTGAAATCCTGCCCTGTCCCATCAGTGGGGATCGGACTGCTCCTCAAGTCCTGCCTGTCCCATCAGAGGGGATCGGACCGTACCTCAAATCCTGCCCTGCTGTATTCTGTTATTTCTGCATAAGTCTCTGGATTTACATCTCTCCGCCATGTAACCCTGCCATTCATGCCTCTAAATTTCAAACGTCCTGTTTTCTTGGCAGGACAAATGTAGCACTTTGGGCTAAATTTCAGAACACTCATTACACAAATCTGCCTACATCAGGAAGTCAAAACTCAACTTAAAATGTTTAGGACCGAGTACAGTACATGGTTTACTTTATTAAAGATGCATTAATCCTGTATTAATGGCTTGCAGTCAGTGTTTTGCTCTTGTGTGACAGTGCGAAATCCGCGCACCTTTAAATACACACGAATATAAAACAGGGCAAATCATGTGATGTTACACTGGCATGCTTTTGACTCAGATCTTGCAAATCTAGACTCAGAGCCTCGGTCTAAGGTCGTTCACTCAGGATTCAGAACGGAGGTCAGCCATGTTCAGAGAGCCCGGAAACTGTGGTACGTTTTCTTGCACTGTGGGATATTTTGGGACGCACTTTTCTCTTTTCTGCCAGAAGGTGGGACAGATCTCAGAAGGCACGTGGGGGGTGTTGTGTTAGCGGGTTGGATGAATCGGATGAAAAGGCTGTGGGGTTTGCGGCGGCAGACATTGCGGGGGGGCGGGGCCTTACCTTGCGACCGTCGCTGGCGTGGCAGTTCACGTTTAACGGGGGTGAGCAGGGCCATGAGCTTCTCTTCATTCCCACTCCTGCAGCAAAACAAGATTTCATAAAGCACACACACACTGCATTAACCAGAGAGGATATACAGTGACACGATTTCAGGTGTTTTGGCTCTGTAATCCAGCACATTGGATTGGAAATGGAACATGACTCTGCATTTGAATGGATCTCTATTGAAATTATTTTTTTTGGGGGGGGGGGGGGGATATCTAGATTAAGCTGTAAATTGCACTGAAAGAGTATGGAACACATGATTAGCCAAATGGCTGTAAGTCATCAAGGGTCTGAGGTATCAAACGAGCCTCAAACCATCACTGCTGCCAGATATGCAGTAGATATGGATGGATCACTTTAAGGGTTATTTCTCTAGACTCATTTTCATATTGAACTCTGTGGAAAAATAAGTCAGAGGAAGAAACCCTTAAAGTGATCCATCCATATCGACTGTATTTCTGGCAGCAGAGTGACGGTTTGAGTCTCGTTTGATACCTGACCCTTGATGACTTACATTTAGCCAACCATGTGTTCCATTCTGTTCCGGCGTAAGTTACAGTTTAATCTAGACCCCCCCCCCCCAAATGCAGAGAGGTTATCGTATTGCTTGTAAGAGTGTCTGAAAATAAGATATCAAGTCTTTTGATGTTGTTGGGTCACAGACATCAGGAAGTCATGGTGTGAAAAGGATATGCAACCAAATATTAAATGATGACTTTATTTAAGTTTATGTTAATTTGTCCAATTACCTTTTGTCCTCTAAAATGGGGGGTTATGTATAAAAAGGGCTGCAATTGCTACAAGGTACACCCGATATGGATGTAAAAACACCCGATATGGATGTTGGGGTCACACAACAAAAATTGTGTCACTGTCCTAACACTTACAGACCGCACTGTAGGCTACTTCACAGTGCATGTATTAACCAGGACATACTTCACACTGCACGAACACAGTGTATTAACCAGAGAGGATATAGGCTACTTTACACTACACAGAATCACGCACATACACAAATACACACACAGATTAGACACAGAAGAGTGAAAGGGAAGGAAATAAGGGGTAGGAGAATTCAAAGAGCATGCAACAGAATATATTTAAATGTAAATTTGAGGTAAATTGAGCCTGTATCGAAAAATATGCGCCATTGGACAGTTTTTTGGGAGACCAAAGCTCAAAAAGAAAGATGTGACAAAATTATTATTATTACCGATCAGCATGGTGGAAATAGGCCCAAGTCGAAAAAATACACCGGCATTACGCTTTAACAGGAAAATGGTAAAACCAAGAGGTCAACTCTCGGTTGAGGAATTGGCCACACCCTCCGTCCATGGACGGGGGTAAATAATTAAGTCCAATATCTTTATCACTTTTCCCAGTATTTGTCAAAGAGTATAAAGTAATGAACTTATACCACCTCACAAATGTGAGACATTAAACTTTAAGGGTAAAGGCTCCGTCCCGTCACTGCGGGGGCCCCGCCCTGTGGCTGAAGAGCCAACACTACAGAGCAGCCGGTGCGGGGAGGGGGTCTGGGGTCCAGGGCCAGGGCCAGGGCCAAAGACAAGCCTAACCCCAGCATGGCGCGGCAGCAGGGCTCCGCAGCGGAGTTGGCCAGCTTCCACAGCCGCCACCATCTCATCGCTCCTCTCCGCACGGAAAAGGCGCCGGGGCCAAAACAAAAACAAGCGCCCTTTTTGTCGAGGATGTCGCACTGCGCGAGAGAGGCGCCCACGGTGTTCTGTCCCATCCCAGAGGCCCTCAGGTGGCACGGCACAACGTCGGCCGTTGATCTGTCACGCCACAACGCAGGGAAACCCACTGAGGATTACAGAAAGCAGAAAGACGGCAGGCCAGAGAGGGCCGGGCGCTCTCCTCTGCAGCTCAGGTGCTTGTTCATTGGCATGCGAGCGCCGTGCAGCGCTCCGCCCGCCGCGCTGTGGAGAGTGTAAGATTAGAGTGAGCCGAGCTCGGCGACTCCGGCCCATCACTCTTCTTGATGTTTTTTCCGATGCTTCCTCTTTTTTTTTTTTTTTTTACCCTCGGTTTGAGACTGGGACGGAGATAAGCGGCGGGGGGGGACGGCGCCGGGTGCGAGCGTGTCCGGCTGCAGAGCGGCACGCGGGCCGGGAACGCCGGGAACGTCTTCCCGTTTCCGCGCTGTCCTTTCAGCAGGGACGTACGAGTTCCACGAGATGTCCGTCTTGGACAGATCGCCGGCACTCACCAGAGATTACCCATAAATCACCAAAAGACTACCAACTTTGGGTGTGACTTCTAAACGTTTAAGCTCTAAACAAACGTTAACAAAAATGCTAAATGTTGAGGAACATCTCTAAATGATTGAACAAATTTTTTTAAGCGATAACGGTATTAAAATTATTTCTAACAATTTCCTTCTAGTGTCCTATTCTCACTGTGTTGTCGTAGGCTCGCGTTTGAAAGTATGAGTGCTGATCCGGTGTCGGTTTTGACAATTGAGCGAGGTTGCGATACGGACATGGGAAATATGTTCCTTGCTCTCAAGTGATAACGTAGGCGTCGTGGCGAAAATCAAACTGACATTCCTAAAAAATAACGGAAGAGAAAAAGTTCCATTTTATCTCACTTCGAGCAGCTTTTAGAAAATAAAGCGATACTGGCGTACTCTTACATATTCCAACAGCACTAGAACAATGGAAAAACACATAAGATACAAACGCTCAACGGTGACTGCGTAACGAGTCGTGTAGAATGCGCGCTATCCTCTGAACGCATTGGGAGTTGTCTGCTCTGTACGACCCATCATATGGAGCTTTCCCATGCTTTGCACTCTTACATAGGCCACAGTATTTGCTTTTGAAGTCCGTTCGGTGGCTGCTTTTGCAACTTTGTATTTGAAAACACATCTTGGCTACAGTTTGGGCAGCACGTCAGTTTAGATTGAAACATTTAAAAAAATAAATTAAAAAATTAAAAAAAGAACACCGTGGTTTTTTTGCATCGTGTAACCGTTTAGCCCATCCCTACTACCACTTAGCCAATAGGAGTTATTTAACAAACTCATAACCTTTGTGTGGTTTCAGTGACAACTACTGAGTGTTATAATGTCTCAACAATGGCTATGGTCATCTCTGAGATCCTTGTGTCAAATCTCGAGTCTTGAGAGTTACAGATGCTCTCTAATTTGTTGTCTCATTTTCACATCGACTCTGTAGATTTTACTTGGTAACGTTCGAATATTTATTTAATGACGACATTCTTGTCTTGCCTGCTGTTGTCGTTTCTGACTGCCTTACCCAAAAAATTGGTTTTGTCCATGAAAGTGTTCCGTTCATCCACAAACTCTTTACTCCCTGCAGTCATTCTCATCAACAAACTGCTTTGCTTCTGGGGGAGATGCACAATGGCATTTGCAGAAACCACAATCCCGTTATTAGCAACCCTATATAGCCAAACCTCAATATCTTTATTAGCGATACGAGCGCGTCTTATTCAAAAACCGCAAGCCCCTTATTAGCGCTACGATTACGTCTTATCCAGAAACCGCAAGTCCTTTATTTGCGATACAAGAGCATTTCTCATCCAGAAACCGCAAGTCCTTTATTAGCGATACGATACGAGCACGTCTTTTCCAGAAATCATAATCCATTTGCTAACGATACAAGAAACCGCAGCCTCTTTATTGGCGACAGGAACGCGTCTTATCCAGAAATCACAAACCCTGTATTAGTGATACCATACCACCACGTCGTCTCAAAAGAAACTACATTTTGTTCGCCTCAACGGAGCAGCTGAAGTCCGACAGGGAGACGGGGGCCGACTGAGCCGCCGGTCCAGTCCCGCCGACGTGGGGCCTACATGGGGCCCAAATGGGGCCTGCATGGCGCGAGCTCTCCGTGGGCCTCCTCTCCCTCCACCAAGGAAGAGCACTTTCGAAGCCTCCCCGCCCGGGGAAAGGGAACCCCCAACCAGGTTTACCCTCCAGCGGGGGGGGGGGGGGGTCTTTACTACGCACACATGCGCACAGAGCGTCCCTCCAGTCGGCCCCCGTCAGCTGAACAAGGCCGCGTACGGGAGCAGCCACGGCACCTGTCTGCCTGAACGTGGAAGGGGAGGTGTACAAACAAAAGGGGGGAGGAAGAGGAGGAGAAGAGGAGGAGAAGAGAAGGAGCAGGGGGGAGGGACGTAACGGGTACTCACCGCGCCGCTTCCAGGAGCTCGTCCTTCTTGTATTCACCTAGGTGGTTGCAGAAAATCATGGTGTCAGAGACAGGCAGGGCGAAACACGCACAACAGCAGCGGGATGAGGAAGAGGTTGCCAGAGCTGCGCCGCGACATTCAGCAGGGTTTTAATCCCCGCGCGCACGCGTACGCACACATATACACACACACACACAAACACAGATACTGCTCGCCCGGCACAGGAGCCTGCCTGCCTGTTCTCTCTCTCCCTCTCTCTCTCTTTCTCTTTCCCACTCTCTCCTCCTCACTCTCTCTGTCTCTCTCACTACCCCCCCCCCCTCTCTCTCTCTCTTTCTTTCTCTCTTTCTCTCCCTGCTTCCCTCTTCCCCCTCACTCTCTCTCTCTCACACCCCCCCCTCTTTCTTTCTCTCTCTGCCTCCCTCTCTCCCCTCACTCTCTCTGTCTCTCTATCTCTCCCTCTCCCTCTCCCTTTCCCTTTCCCTCCCCCTCTTCCTCTTTCTCTCTCAGCAGTGTTGCTTAGCGCACACCCCTTTGGGTGATGTAAGGGTGACGTGGATCTGTCAGTGTCTGCAGCATCCCCGCTGTCTTGGAGACGGCCGGCAAATTGATGCAGATTTGTGTCTGGTCCTCAAATTAAATCCCCCCCCACCCTCACCCAGACAGCCAACCATGGCGACGGCAGCCACCCTCTCTCCTCCCCCCTCAGCCAGACAGCCAATCACAGTGCCGATAGCCTTCCATTTCCCCCCCTCACCCAGACAGCCAACCACGGCGCCTGCGGCCTCCCTCTCTCCTCCCCCCTCGCCTAGACAGCCAATCACAGTGCCGATAGCCTTCCATTTCCCCCCCTCACCCAGACAGCCAATCACAGCGCCAACAACCTCCTCTTCCCGTCCCCCCTTCATTCTTTCTTTCTTTATTTTATGTTTGCATGGGAGGAGCGGTTGCCGTGATAACAGAAGAGGGATAAAATAAATAATAAATAGGAGCCTGGCTCTCCCCTCCCCCTCCCAGGATCTCAGAGCCAGCCTGCCTTCCAGAGACACAAACACCACGAAATCCCACCCCCCGTACATGTGCTCTCTCTCCCTCTCCCTGTCATTCGCCTCCCCCTTTCCTCTCTGTCCCTCCATGTCTCTCTCTCTGTTGATGAAAGGACAGGAGCACTGGGGGGGGGGGGGGGGGGGGGGGGGGGGATACAGACAAGGATGTGACAGTCAGGCTGCTCGCATCATTCAGGAGGTGGTTGAGGAAGAACATAAAATGGGGGGAAGGGGGAGGGGTTTCTGACAAGCTGCCACAGTTGCTAATAGGGTCGGTTTGACACGGCTGCTGCCACTAACATACACAGGGCCTGGTCAAATCATAACCCTGGCAACCCAGCGTCACCGTGAGCGACGCGCTGACAGAAGCAGGGATACGACCGTTCCTGAGCGCTCAAAACTTCTCAACCTGAGGCAGGGGTACTCAGGTCTGTCATAACCACCGACGCGCCGAGAGCCTTTTCCCCTGTCCGACACCTGACAGCGGGAGAAAACATTCAGCAGTAAAGCCGAATACTAGTCGCTCCAGAGACATTTTGGTTGTGAAAAATCAGTATTTCCCCAGAAAGCAGAAAAAAAGACATCCCTGCGAGCAGCCCCCTGATGCCCGTGTGACTGACTGCTGCTACGTCTGAAGAGCCCCACAGCGTACAGAGATTGGGGGGGAATTAGGCTGCACCTTAGGGGGGGACGGACAGACAAGAGAACACCTGACCCAGAGCCAGTTCACGCTCTCCACAGTTCACGCTCAGGGCGGGCACCGATCGCAACGGTGTCCAGTCGACCTGGGGAAAGCTTGCGGCGTTACCGACAGGGACAGGACGACGGACGGGCTGCCGCGAACGATCGCTGCCTCAGAGGCCGTTAGCAAACGGCTTGTCGATACCGGAGAGCTCTCTGTCAGCGTCGACGCTAAAGCTACTCCCACCGTCAGAGGGGAGACTGTACTGCGCTGCCTGCATTACTGCGCGGCGCAGAGCTAGCGCCGATTACACCTCGGGTGACGGCTCACCAGGTGGGTGACGCTATGAGGCTAAATTTCACTTGTATTATTAGTGTGACTGTGTGCGCATATATGTTGTGCATGTGTGTTTGAGAGAGAGTGAGAGAGAAAGAGAGAGAGAGAGAGCGAGAGCCATTGAGAGGGAGGGCGGAAAGGGAGTGAGGGGGAGCTTCACTGGTTTTACTGTCACTCACAACTGAACGAATGTACTGTGAGAAGCGAGTGTGTCAGAGAGAGAGAGAGAGAGAGATGGATGAGTGACAGAGCTCTGCTGATATCACGCTGACTACATAGAAAGTAAAAGGACAATAGTGTGGGGCGTGGCAGGGGACAGCTGACATAACTCAGTTGTTCAGTATGCAAATATGAATGTCCCCCAAGTTACAAATCCTCTCTCCGTCTCCCTCCCTCACATCTCCGTCTGTCGAATTCAAATGAAAATACGCTTTACTGGCAAAAGTACCCAACAAAGTAAAGAGAAAAAAACACACAGTATCCCTCCCACCCGTTCCCGTAATCTCTGTAGCACTGTACCGGGGTCCGGATGTTTGGCTCTTACGTTTACGAAGCCTATTCGCAACACTGCTGCTACAGCAACCATGTCACCATCACTACTACTTTCGTCCATTTTCATTATATTGACCTAGATATTTGCCAGGCGAGTACTGCAAGCAACAAGGAAGTGGAGAGTAGCTGTTATGGTGACCGTAGACGTCTCATATCGTCGTTTTGATGTGAACGGGTCAGTTTGAGGACGCTGCAAGCCATGAGTCTTGCAAAGAGTTGCAGCTCGTCGCATCGCAGATCTTTGGTCTGAACAGGCCTTTAATGGCAGTAGTGCGGTGTGCCGATGCTCATAATCTCAGCCTTTCTCCCTCCGTGGCGCCGCGGCTATTTGAATGCAGTCCAGACAGAAATGAAGGGGGCAGTGAAGTAACGCTTGTTCATGCCGCTCATTCTTAGCATCAGAGAGACTGAGGGAATTGGGGTTGTGGGGTTGGACAGACTTGACTGCGCTAGAAGTGATGAGTCACTAGGCCGAACACAAGCTATAGTTGCACAGGTACAAGACACTGACAGAGCTACACTGATCTAACAGGGGTATAGTCCAGGGCAAAACTGAGACATACTAGTTGAGACCAGAATGACAAGTTCTCATTAAGAAATCTCAAGTGTTAGATAAGAACATCCTGTAACCTACGATTATATCAAAGTCAAGTGATTACACAACAAATAATACGCAGACCACATCAAATTTGCGGTTAACAAATTAAAGGACTATTTCCATAGATATAGGTTGGTTGAGCAGGTCTGTCTGGTCTTTAATTGCCAAATTAAAATTGGGCATGAGGACCTCGGAGATCACAGCAGCTGCTGGCAGATGATGCGCTTGCTCTGAAAATATTAGTTTGGTCCTGAACAGTGGGCGGGGTTTATGACTCTGACGGGTTTAGCTTTGCCAGGCTCATAGCAAGGAGATATACAGCCCGTGTGGCAAGGTTGGCCATGGCCTTTAAGCATATCACTACAACAATTTACTTTCCCTTTTGCAATGCTGCATGTGCGGGTTAAACAGCTGACCTGGGTGGAGGTGGTCTGTGGGTTCAACAGCTGAAGTGGGTGGAGGTGGTATGTGGGTTCAACAGCTGACCTGGGTGGTGGTGAGGGGGTTCAACAGATGACCTTGGTGGAGGTGGTGTGCGGGTTCATTAGTCAGGAAAAAGTGAGACGCTTGCAGAAAGCCCTTTCCATCTCGTATTTGAGAAACCTGAGCCCACAAGGTGAGTATGATCTGTGTGGGGTTTAATGAATTGCAGCGTTTAATCCCATGATGCACCTCTGCGTGCATGGTAAGTGCAAAGTGGGAAGCCAGCAGCCCGTGATACAGCAGTACGTTCATTTGCCTACGATTTCTGCCACCTGGAACACACCATAGTTACAGCACACTCGAGTCACTGCCGTATTTATCCTCATTTCCTGTGAAGGCTGAAGAACTGAAATTTGATTAATGGACGTCTGGGAATTGGTATTGGCTCAGAACGAAGTATTGCTGTGGGAGCTGATGGCCTGATTGATGGATTCCAGTGCTGTACACCAGCACGGCGTGCCGAGCACTATAACGTGGGAAAATAGGGTTCGGGTATAACGTGCAGCAAACTGTTGGAGCGACAGGAATAGTCTGGCACTGTGTAAGAAACCAGGGCAAGCTTTTGTGTTATCATGCGTTTAGCAGCTAACACAGGGGGGGGGGGGGGGGTATTCAGCAGAGGAGGGTAGCCTAATGCCAGCCTTATCTACAGCAGAGAGAAGGGAATATAATTGAGTTTTGTCAAGATTTATTCTTTTGAGAAAAACATTTCCACTTGCAGAAAACCATCAATCAGACGCATACAAGGGGGCAGGTTTTTTATTTTATTTTATTTTACTATTAATATTTATAGGGTTTGTATATTTAAGCCGTTTGCCGCTGATGGAAATTAGCTACATTTATTTTTTATTTCAGACTAAACACTGCAAACAAGCCTGGACTATCCCGCTCAACCTTTTCCATTTTCATTTTAAAATGGACCCGATTTGCAGGTATGTCATTTCACAATGATTGCTGGTTTCCCCATTTCATTTCCTATTGGCTGTTGAATGTCATTTTACTCTACTTTTCATGAAATACAGGAGCATATGACTATTTTAACTATTTTAAGCTTCTGATTTTACTCCCATTATTAGCAAGAATTGGTTCCATGGACTCACTGTCACATAGCCCATTTTCACACAAATGTGCAGCGTGTGAAAATTGCAGTCTTCTGTTGGAGATCCATGGAAACCGATGGTTTCACAGTCATAGTAACATTAGGCTCCGCCCATGAACCATGACTTCTGGAAGGGGGAAGCTATGGTTTGTGAGATGGATGCCCCTCTATCTTATGGGTTTTACCAAGATGTAGCCATCATTATACTCCAGGTCAATGGTTGAGTTTGCTTGAATTGTGGCAAACAATTGAGGGTCCTATGCATTACATTACAGTCACTTAGCAGAAGTGGAGAACGTCAGTATTAGTCTGAGGAATACAAAAATTAGTTATCACAAGGAGGCAGAGAAGACCAATTTATAATCAGTAAGTGTAACGTTCAAACCACCCAACAATTAGTATGGTAAACATAAGTGAATACCACTACACAGAATGGGTGGGACATTTTGTGATTTTCTCTAAAGGATTGCAAGCTGATTTGTCCTTGCGTTTACCCATTTTTATCATTTTTATTTGTGCCTAAAGGCCGTTTACAGCAGCAGACCTGCTCAAAGGCATTTTCTCCGGCGGAGTCTAGACTGCGCCACAACGCTCTTTGAAAAGAAAAAAACTTGTTATGAACTGTTATCAGGCACGGCTTTAGCCTTTCCTTCTCCCTAGGCGATGCTGCTGACCGAGCGGTGGGTAAGCGCAACTCGTAGGCTATGCATGCTTTGACCCGTTACTATGGCAACTATTTAAAAAAAAAAAAAAAAAAAAAAAAAAAAAACATTTAAGCATCTGCTGGCAAGTCCTTTACTCCAATAAAACAGTCCCAGCCCTACTGTACATTATAACCTTCATAAGGCTAAACCTATAACATTATCCTAAAAGGAAATCAAAAGAAGAAAGAGGGTCATGAAAAAAGGACAGGGATGCCCTGGTGCAGACTGGGTCTTCAGTCTACATTGTAAGATGGGCATTGGAAGATGTCCTGACTGCAGTGGGAAGCTCGTTCCACCACCGGGTGGGGCCAGATCAGACAGGAAAATATAAGCAGGAAGCACAGGCGCGCGGAGGGGCCTGGAACTCGGACGTAGCATAATGGAGAGGACTGGCCGGTGTGTACGTATTACAGTCTGATGGACAGAACAGTCCCTTTAGCCAAGAAAGCTAAATCAGAACTTTCTGTATCAGACGGATTTTTACGATACAGTGCACATCGTATCTGATTGACTAGTAAACAAGATTCATATGTGCTCGTCAACAGTGTAATACAATGCGTGTGAAATGTCTTCCTCCATTTCAGTTTTTTGTAGATTATCACAATGAAAATTGGCGAGCAACAAAGTGTTGAATTTGATGCAAGATCAAAGAACAACTTAGTTCACATGACTGTCAACCTGGTCAGGCCTGCAGTACCAGTACAATAATGGGCCTGACTGAGGCTGTATTAACCACAACTAATGTCAGGTGGTCTAAGGGAGAATTTCCTTAGTTGTTTTGAACTGATTTAATGGCATGAAACCGCCATTGCAGTAGTTTACACAAAGTAAACGTGCATCTTTTTAAAAGAGCACTTGACGCAATTTTCAATGGGGTAGCTGTAGAGCTCTGTGTGTCCCACAGCCATGATGAGGATTGAAAGAGGATGGAAAGTCTGCCACGCAAGGCAATGAAAAAATCAGCAGGACTCACAGGTTTCCGCTCAGGAGACTCCTACAAGAAAATAAACAAACACAGTTCAAACTCGCTTCAGGCGTGACTAGCACACTCGCGAGGAACTACAAAGAGGAATGGTGAACTGTACTTACACACTCGAATGTTAACAGAATAATCGCCGTACTACTTGCACATGCTCATTAACGGAATAGCAGTGCACTCTACAGAATGACAGCCAGAAAGCCTGCGAGGAAGAAATACAGATCTGGCAAAACAAAGATTAAAACACTTAATTAAACTAAAGGTTTAATGGAATAATCAACAGAAAATAAATTGCTAAACAACGTACTCGGTAACAATGTACCCAATGTACCCAGCTCCGGTAAGGTGGGCTGATATTTGTCATTGTCACCGAACAGATAAATATTGCCACTACAGACCCACATCTGATGATACAAGCTCTCTTTCAGGCACTGAGACATGAAACAGCTTCAAAATTGCCAAATCCTCCCACTGCATATGTGCTAACAAAATGAAGGACAAGCTTATACTGTGAGCTTACAAAATGAAGCAATAGTAGCACTATGTGCTAACAAAATGAAGCACAACCTGCCATTGCTTGCTTACGAAGCACAAGCTACTACTATATGCTAACGAGATACTGACGCACAAGCTAATACGAGTCACTACTGAAACAAAGCACAAGACACCATTACGTTCTAATACATGATCCAACATATTTTCAATACAGAGCAAAACCACAGTTGGTAAAACTAGTTGGGACGATACCGGTTTTTTCAGACCGAGTACAGGTACTTGCCGATACCGGGTACTTGCCAATACCGAGTAGCGATACGAGTACTTTTCATATTTAAAAGAAAAAAATAATTTTAAGTTACCACAATAATAAGATTGCTGATTCTGAAAACACTGTTTATTTTTTAATTAATTGATGTATTTACACAAATAAAATAAAATGGAACCACTGATTAAACGTAAGGCTTTGAGATCATCCATTTTATACAAAATAATAACTGGCAAATCATAAGCTGACCGATGATGACTGTTTTCGACAACAGTCGAATTGATAACACAAAATATTTGTCGAGGGAGCGCAGTTCATTTGATTTATTGATGAACAATAAAAATATAACACAAAATTGTAATTTAAAGTCTTTTTTTTTTACAGGTAGAAGTACAAGTACGAGGAAAAGAGCTGCAGATTACTCCGGCCCGTCCCCCTCTCGCCCTGAGTTTGCAGACTTCTCCAGTTATGCCCCTCACCCTGAGTTTGCAGACTGCTCCAGTTATGCCCCTCACCCTGAGTTTGCAGACTGCTCCAGTTATGCCCCTCACCCTGAGTTTGCAGACTGCTCCAGTTATGCCCCTCACCCTGAGTTTGCAGACTGCTCCAGTTATGCCCCTCACCCTGAGTTTGCAGACTGCTTTGGACCTGTCCCTCCTTTGGTTTATCCTCCCGACTTCACGCAACCGGAGTCCCAGATGCATCACCCCGCTCCTTTGAATTGAATTGATTATTGAATTGACCATTCAGTCCACCTTTAGTCTAAACCGGGCCGGCCAGCGAAGGATGGGCACCCCCTCTCGAGCCAGGTTCCTTCCGAGATTTCTTCCCACTGGGGAGTTTTTTTTCGCCACTGTTCAGTGTTTTTTTTCCCCCTATACAAATAAAATTGAGTACATGAGCACAGTATCGGACCTGATACCTGATACCAGTATCAGTGCATCCCCTTATTTAACTTTCAACTGTTTGAAAGCATATTCAGAGGGTTGGTCCACAAAAAAAGAAAAGGTCAAACGGTTTAAAGGCCTAACGTTTAGCCTATGCCTTACCCAGGAGAGGACCTATAACCCTTTAAGCATAGGGATGATGGATAACATGTAGTCACAGTGCACTGTATGGGAATGCACTCCAAAAGCCAGCATTGGAACAAATATGACAGTTTCATCAGTGATGTGAGTTTCGCTAAACAATCAGGAGAAAATGTTTTGAAATAAAGTCAAATATTATGAGCCCCAGAGATATTTAGTCAGTAACTGAATTTAATCTAATCAAGAAAACCATATAACAGGAAAACCATATTCCCCGTATAGCGAAATGCTCCCAGATTAAATTTAACATCAAGAAGATTTTTTATTGATGCACTTTATTCATGTAACTCTAGTCCAGGAGAGCCAGTGTGGTTTTTGTTCCAACCAATTCGGCTTCGTATATCAGACCACAGTAAATCCATCTCACCAAGGATACACACACAGTCTGCAGCTGTAGTTCAGGTGAAATAAATGTTTGGGGCGAATTAATTAACTAAGACTAAGAGTCGAAGCTGGAGGGAAATCCAGAAACAGATCAGCCCACAGTAGACAGAGACAGAGCCAACCTATTAAAGCCCAAAAACAACAACCAGTGTTGTATCCTTAAAAAAAAAAACCTGTTCCTGTGCGTATTCAAACTGTAGATCCATCATTATCTGTGAGGAAGCACGGCCTGCGATGCTAGATTTACTGCATAATATTTCCACGTTTTCTCCAAATACACTTGCAAATTTTACATTATGCATTCGCCCAAGACAGGTCAGTATCGGGGGCAATGTGCCAGCCCTGTATTTTACACATTACCCATTCAAACAGTTGGAGTTTTCCTCAATGCTAGTCAAGCAAGGTGCTCAGTGCTGCCAGACTGGGTAGTTCAATTGGTCAATTTTCTGTTTTATCTCACTGTGCCAGAACAAATTGCCTGTGGCAGGTAGAGAAATTTTGGGCTTCTATTAGCAACCTTGTGTGGGTTTTTTGAAAAGTTCATGAAATGTAATTGCACCCTCTCTCCCTCATTAAAAAGTTGCAAGGCATCCGTTCAATAACACCTCACTGTTCTTTTGACAATTTAGTCTAAGGAGTGACCTCATGACCATTCACTTTCGACTGAGCCGGAAAGGATAATCTAATTGCATTAGTAATTTGTTAAATTAATTAAAATTGGAATATTTATTAATACTTTGTCAAGTAAAATGTGTTTGAGAGATCTTAGATTCATATGTGGAATACCCTTAGTAAATTATTTTGTTTAGAAGTAAAGAAAGGTAAAAAAATTAATAAATAACCTTTGAAATATATTGGTAGTTTACGTGTCTGTATGCGTCTCAAAGTATCATAATCGTGACTGTGGTTACTTGTGTTGGATAGGACAGAGCCACGCATATCATTAAGCAGACGCACAGCTGTTTTCAAGCAAATCTTTATTGGCCAGGTATTTAGTGGATTGGGCAGGATTTTGGCTTCGAAGTGTCAATCAAATCTGGCAACACTGAAAGTGCTTCATTGCTTTATCCAAGATGCAAACCGGCAGCCCCACAAGGAGTCTGTCTGTGTGTGTGTGTGTGTGTGTGTGTGTGTGTGTGTGTGTGTGTGTGTGTGTGTGTGTGTGTGTGTGTGTGTGTGTGTGCCCATATGGAAATGTAATATACTGCAGTATATTTTAAATATATTGTGAAGATAATTCTGATATATTTACAATATACTGCAGCATATTATTTTTCCATAGGGGTGTGTGTGTGCAGCTGCCAATATTAATGCTCAAACACAAAGCCTATTAATTAAACAAGCCCTTTTTAAATCGCATCGACTGCGAGCTGGTCACCTGCCACATGGTGAGTGAGCCCGGCTCTCCTGGACCCAAGCTGCCTCCGCTGCCCAAGGCAACAGGTAATCCATAGACCTGAAGCATCCGCAGTGAAGATATCATGACTAACTATAGTGCTTTACAACAACAATAGTAGCTACACAGCGGACCCCAAAAGAGCTAGAGCGTAGCTACTATGGACGCTGTAAAACGCTAGTTTGTTTCAAGGACCGTTTATGAAGAAAGCTATGAACTTTCTATTATGATGACAATTTTCATATGGGGGCAAGCGAGTGATCCTTCAAAACGGCCTGCTTTATCTGTAAAAGAAATGCTAATATCTTAATTTCTTCTCGTTCTCAGTTGTTGACATTGAGTCAAAACATAAGCCGGCAAGAAAAATTGTGGCATTTACGTATTTGTCAGCGAGCATTGTTTGCTTTCTATTGCACATGATTAAAGAAAATGTGCACTTGAAGAAGTTTTAAAAAGAAAAGAAAAACATGCTAAGCAAAAGCCTCATTAATAAAATGCCTTAAATCGGAACCAGACTATTTATTCTGAACAAAAAACAATAAACATGAATAAGACTTTGATACCATGCTGTTTACTTCAAGACATTCTCAGATTAATGTATTCTAATATTGCTTTCAACTAAATTAACTACAGTACGCCTGATTAAGAGCAATGGCAATTCAAACTGAGCACATGTCACTGAAGTTTTGGCCATCTAAGCCATGTAAGCTCACACATAGCTGTATAGCCTATATACTGTACATTCATGCACATTGGTTGCTGGTCTTCTCTTTGAGCAGGGCCCTTGTTATACAGAGAGAATTATTTGTGATGTCTGAACAACAAGGGAAATATTGTATTAGCCTGACAGCGGGAGAGACCAAATCAGATGAGCCGGTTTCCTGGCAGTTCCCTACTTACCCATAGCAACAGAAGTTTAGATCTTAACGCATAAAGCCAGGGGGAAACACACTATATAACTCGAGCTCCAGCTGATACCGGCCTCAACTTTCACGCTTGCCCAATTGCCCGGGGTAAATACGCAGTGCAAACGGGCAACAAAATTATCTTCCAAGCTTGCCCAATGGAGTATGATATTTTTTATGTATTTATTTTGTTTTTTTTGTTAAATGTGAGGCATGTTTTCTGGTTATAATGCCTCTGAGTCAATCCAAAAATTCCATGGCTGCGTTCGGAATGGCCCCCTATGCGCTTCGTAGTGCACTGTTTAGGGGATTGGCCATTCGGATGGTTTCCGAATTCTCAGCAGAATAGCTTGCTGGCACTGAAAGCTGCGGGCTCAGAAAGTCTCAAGAAATGGGGCGAGAGCTGGGGAAACTTCCGAAACGTTCCAAGAATCATACCAAAGAAATATGAAGAGTGGTGGGAGAGGAATTTGGTTTTGAGCTTGTCCGAGAATTTTCAGAGTTTCCTGCTGCGATGAGGAGAAGTCCATCCTGACAATCCCGCTCAGCCAGACCAGCAAGTTCACCTCAGGTTTACGTTATAAACACTTTTATCAATCACACCGTCACAATTCATTTGCTATAAAGACTTATTACCTCATCGGATTTCCCGCGATGGGCAATTGGTTTTAAAAGCTTAATGTCAAGTCCTGAGACACTGTGTTTCTTTTCCCATAAGGAGAACAGTGAGAGTCTGAGCTCCCGTCTTACTCTAAAAAGCAGTTAAGATCACTTCACATTACCCTTGAGGGTTGCAAGGACTTAGCCGCGCTTGATAAAATCCTCTCAAAAGGACATATGTCATTACTTGGCAAGAGGGAGCAGACATAGGGCAGGAGTTCCGTGGATTTATGGGAAGAATTGGGAGGGTCAAAGAAAAGGGCTGTGGTTGTGTCGCCAATCTTCTTGATTCCCAAGAATAGTTCATCAAACTGTACCGTAGCTATATGCAGACAGGCACTCACAAAGCGACCATCCGTACCGCTGATGCTTTGCGTCCGAACGGGAGAGACTGAGCAGGCTTATTAGTTTCAGTTCCGTCTCTCTGGATTTCACCCATACTGCACTGACAGGCAAGGCCAGCAGATAGCCTGGGTAGATAAATCACTTTCGCTTCCATCAGAGAGCTGAAAAAGATCAGCTGGCTCCTGTGTGTGTGTGCGTGCGTGTGCGCGTGTATGCACGTACACGTGTGCGCGCGTGGGTTAACGCACGCGCGAACAAGAGAGACAATGATCTCAACCTGCTCTCTCACACCAGAGTGCTCTGTTGTTATGGGAAACGCTATACATCAGAACCTATCTGGTGTTGCTTTGACTCCTTGCCAAAGAGAAGACCCTGTTTCACTTGATAGAGATCCACTTGTGGGCAAAAATGAGCACGATGCCATGCTGGAAAAATGATGAGATACTGACCATTCCTCAATGGTTTGACAGCTGCAATCGACTATCCCTTAAGTAGAAAGGATGAGACCAGGGAGAGGCCAGACTAATGCCCACTGGCCGTTTCCAAATGAGGAAACTCGCCCAGGTGTAAGGGGACCGGGCTTCCGTGTGTCTAATTTCGGGCTTTGCTCAGACATTAACTTGCCGAGATGTTTAATATTTACTCGATCGTGATTTCATTAGCCAGGGCAAACCAGACAAGGGTACCGTGAAAAATCAATCATTCAGCAGACGCTCTTATCCAGAGTGACTTACGTAAGTGCAATCGTGAGACCATTTGACCGTCGTGTTGACCATCGGAAAGTGGATCGAACACAGCCTCCCTGACACCGGCCCAATGAAATCCAGCGTTAATAGCCTCCGGTCTTTTAATAGGCTAACTCGGGACTGAAGAGGGGAGTTTTGCGTTTCGGCCGCAGGCTTGTGAAAGGGGCTCAGATAAGCAGCGAGTCGGCGGGACGTGTAAAAGCGGTCGAGGGGTTCTCTCTTGCGGCGGGGTCATAAGAGCGAGCGGGAGACAGAAAGGCAGATTCTTCACCTGACTGGAGGGATTTTACTCGACGCTCTAATAGCCTTGGACCTCTGGGGCAGCCGCTAAAGACCGTTTGTCACTTCGCTCGCTGACGGCTGCCAAACCTGGAGAAGCACTGAAAGGCTTTTCTTCTCGGGCTGATTGGGCAGCGGGGGAAAGAAAGGGGTGCGTGGGACCTATCCGCCAGACCGCCGGTGTTCTGGAGGCTTCTGCCTGTGGCCTCAGATATAACTGAGATGTGGGCTCACAACGTGGGCTTCATCCGCCTTCATACGGAGTGTCAGCGATGGATTAGTACATCTTTTTAAAGAGGGGCCAAGTATGTGCATGAAAGAGCCGAGCGGCGTGTACGGAATTGAGCGCGATACCAGGAGGGAGGGCCACAGACGTGCCATTTTGTCCTGTTCGGTAATTGCTTCCGCAGGATAAATTAATGACTGTCAAATCAAAAAAAGATGCGTTCCATTCAAAAAAAAAAAAAAAAAAAAAAAAAAAAGTGACGGAGAGTGGGCTGTGTTTTAATTAGAGGAAAGTGGTTCGGGATCGCTTCCATTAGAGGCTGTAATTACTCCCGCCCTTTTCAGTCTGTTTTCCGTAGGGGCGGCACCCAAGGGATATGTGGGAGGGATTTAGTCGGCAGGGGATAGGAGTGTTCATTGCTCTCTTGGCCCCCGTTGGCTGTCCGGGTGCCCGTGGCCTGCTCACCATGTGCGCATATCACTGGGTTTCCTCCGCCCTCGCTCTGCATGTGCGCGGCTTAGGGCTGCACGATATGGACAAAATATCATATCCCGATATTTTTAGGCTGAATGGCGATATACGATATATATCTTGATATTTTCTATGAAGAGGGTTAAATGTTTCATTGTAAGTCACCGCATTTGTTATATCACGCCACTTTGCACTTTTCTTGTCATAAGGCTCACCACGGGTGAATGAAACTTGCAGCGTGCTTTGTTTCGGGGCAGAAGGCGAAGGCTTCGCGGCCGGGGATGGAGCAGCACCAGCACAGAGTTTAACAGACTCTTCGTGTTGCACTTTATGCCGCTGCTGTAAATGGTGGAAGAGATTAGTAGTGCTTCCACTTTTGGTTGCAACCGGTTTATGGCATTCTCTACAGATGGCCTGGTTCTGCTGCTCGTCTGTTCTTTTGAATCCGAACCATCTCCAAATAACTGAACCGTTGTTTCTCTTTTTAGTAGGGGTGCTCCGATCAGCATTTTTGGGGCCGATCACCGATCACCGAAATGATGATCGGCCGATACCGATCACGGCCGATACCGATCATGAAAAAAAAAAAAATTGGCCCCTCAATATTTTCAATCTTAATTGTCTCTAAATATTGTATCCCTATTTTATGATGCATCCTTTTTACAACTTCTGTGTATATGAAAGTGTGCTATACAAATAAAATTCATTATTATTATTTCTATTTATCATGTAACATTATTCTTAACAACATTGTATATTAAGTATTAAAATTAAGAGATGACAAAGTATAATGAATTGACAACTGTTCATTTATTGTCAGGCAACATTCCACACACTAGTCTAGAGACACTCTCAACACCTTTGCGCATAAGTCCCACCTGCGGGACCTTTTTTGCTCAACTGAGACATTCGTTGCTACTGCAGCCGAACTATTATTGGAAATCACAAACTCTGTGTTTTAAATTTATTGGTAGACGGTTCGTGACGATTTCTGCCGAATACGTAGTTTCTAAGTGCCACTATTTCCCTGTGGCAAGTCCATTTATCAAGCAACCCCCCACCTAGTCTATACCTACCTATGCGTGACATAGTGGACAATAGCGTCTAAGTTTGAGTTCATAAATATTTTTATTCATCATATAAAATTAGAATAACGTCATAGCAACGAGATAAACCCAACAATAGCCTGATCGTATGCCAGAAAAGCCGTGCTCACTCAAATGCAAAATAAACTGTGAAAGTACTATCTCATTCTACCATGTATTCTACTAGCTATATATGCTACTAAATATGAAATAAATATACAATCCTACCATTGGTTTTACACATCGAGATGTTCCTTTCAAAATCCAGTTGTCATTTATTGTCTGGTAGCTACAATCGGTTTGAGAAATATACAACACTTTATACCGCTATTACACTATCAGAAACGATGCGGCGTAATACCACCATGCTCTGTAAGGCTGTCTCATGCATTACAGTTCATTCTGGTTTAATTGTCGGCTTTTTTATCCAATAGAGTACATTATAACCTTCGCAACGGTATATATGCCAAGTCTTTTTGGGTGCTTTGAGCAATTTACTACAGCCCAGTGTAACGGCAGTTTTCGTTTTAGCTGTCTAGTATTACGCAAGCGCTATACAATACGCATTATGCAAGGGAATTCCCCTTTTGCGATATGTAAGTATTTTTGCGTCTAAAATACCGTTGGTCTCGCTGGCTACATACCTACGTTCGTGTTTCCACTCGAGCAGTCTTTCCAATATGTTTGATAGCCCTATTGTTATTTTCGCATTTTGAGTGCATTTCATACTGTTGTGCAATCGTTAGCTAAATGTATTTTTGAAGTAGGCTACCGATGTTCATTGAAGATAGAACATTTGGCAGCATTTTACAGATGGTGGAAAACTATTTTATGTTCATGTTATCATACATAGCCTAATATAGGCTATGGCGTAGGCTATACTAGTCTCTTAGGGCATGACAAATGCTCATTCCAATTTACTGTGCGCTGATATGTGGTAGATTAAGGTAAAAAATTCCTTGGAGTCATTATGAATAGGAAAGACCGGCGAAGACATTTTAGCAGCACGCGGTAGTGAAATAAAAGTTGTCTCGCGTGTTTTTGACATGCGATCGGCCTGATCGGCCTTTTTTAGCCGATCACCGATCACACTTTTTAGAACGAATATCGGCCGATACTGATCGGCGACCGATCGATCGGAGCACCCCTACTTTTTAGTAACCAGGTCTTCTACCGGCGCTGTGTGACTCTCGCTTTCTTCCTCCATGCTTGTGTTGTGAGGGGGGGCGGGGGTGGGGCGGGTGTGCGCACTTGCGAAAAGTTAGTGGGGGAGGGGTCGCTCTGGGAGTCTCACGCGACTCCTGGTAAGTCTAGACCGCAGCCGTCACGTCAGCGTCGCGCTCGTGTGACGAAAGCATTAACGCGACACTGAAGCGACTGTCTATACCGGTTCCGTGTCATCCTGACACGCTTGCGGTCTAGATGCCGGGTGACACTCCAAGCAACTCGGAGCGAGTCAGAGAGACGCAACATGACATATATCGATATAAACGATATTGTCTAATTTTGTATCCCATTTGAAAATATATCGATATATCTTGAATAGCCGATATATCGTGCAGCCCTAGCGCGGCTTATGGCCGAGGTGTGAAAAGAAGCAGCCGGCTGACACCGCGCGTTTTGGAGGAGGGCCGCGAGTCGTCTTCACTCTCTCAAGCCAGCAGCAGGGGGCATATATGAGCACGCTTGCGTTTGGCCAATTCCGCAGTAACGGAATTACAATTCACAGAAATTTTGGCCTTAATTTTACTTGCTGTGGATAAGTCTTAAAGCCTCACTGATTATAAAAAGCTTTATAACTTCAGATGATACCCCTGCTATCAAAAGGGTCCAAGACTGAAAGAGTATTGGTAACGGAATTACGGCAGAAAATTGGGTGTTATTTTTTATTTTTTTCCTTGCACATGCAGGAAGTTTTCAATTTTTTATTTTGATATGATAGCAGGGGTATCATCTGAAGTTATACAGGTTTTTATAATCAGTGAGGCTTTAAGACTTATCCACAGCAAGTAAAATTAAGGCCAAAATGGTAATTCCGTTACCGCGGAATTGCCCATATAGTTTGTGAATATTCCAAAATAAGGAAAATAAGGGCCCCAAAAGCAAACAAACAAGGGTCCTACAACTGACAAAACAAGCGTCCTACAAACTACAAAGGACCCAACAAGTATCCGCACAAGGGTACAACAAGAAAGACAAGGGTCCAACAAGTGGCCTACAAGGGTGCAAAAGAGGTAAAAGTACAAAGGACAAAAAACATGTCCTACAAGGGCTCTTCACCCTCAGAGTGCTCCCAAGAGAACTCCTCCTATGACAGCCTGTATTTCTGGGTGTGTGTGATCATGACATTATCCAGTGTACAGTGTACAGTATACTACACTCTCAACACAAGGATGTTTGATTTGGTTTTTGTGATGTCACTTCATTTTCCTTAGTTTAAACATGAGTGGCAGTAAAACAACACAAATGCTGCGATACTTTCGGGTTTTATGAAATGCACGTCGGCATGATTTTTGCACTGAAAAATCCTTCTGAAGAGCACACGCTTTTAGGCTTATAGGAGGCTCATGGGGCTGTCAGTGTTGCACAGAAGTGGGCAATCAATGATTGAAAAGAGGTTTCAATTCCAATTAATTTTTCCCACACAACTGCAGTGCGGTAAGGTGAGGACAAAGTGGTATAAAACAGAGGTACCGTTCCCATAAAAGGTTTGATTAATGACCAAATAATCACAAGCCAATTTCTCTGCTCAACTTGTAATTAGAGGACAATACACGCTCAAATATAAAATATGCACATTGCAAAGCCTAATTATGCACTTGTTCATTAAGAGTAAACTGCATTGGTTATGGCCAGTTGTGTGCATTATGGGATGTAGGTCCATTATATTGAAGTAACTGCTGTCAAGCACAACAAGAAAGAAAATCCAGTTCTTGTTCCATTTCACTCCATGACATCCAAGTTAACACGGACAGGGACTCATTTATCGGAGTGTAAATGTTATTTGATTCCTTCTGTTTTGGTGAAGATGAGGATTTCACGGTGTTAGCTGGCTGGCTGATTGCCTGTGCCCTGCAGTTCACTTTAAAATTGGCTCAGAGGAGAGAAGCAGAGCGGGAAGGAGAGGAGCAGGAAGGAGAGAAACAGAAAAGAGTAGAGCAGGAAGGAGAAGAGAGGAGCAGGAAGGAGAAAAACAGAAAAGAGTGGAGCAGGAAGGAGAAGAGAGAAGCAGGAAGGAGAGAAGCAGGAAGGAGAGAAACAGGAAAGAGTGGAGCAGGAAGGAGAAGAGAGAAGCAGGAAGGAGAGGAGCAGAACAAGAAGGAGATGAGGAGCAGGAAGGAGAGAAACAGGAAGGAGTGGAGCAGGAAGGAGAGGAGCAGAACAGGAAGGAGAAGAGAGGAGCAGGAAGGAGATGAGCAGAAAGGAGAAGAGAAAAGCAGGATGGAGAGGAGCAGAACAAGAAGGAGATGAGAGGAGCAGGAAGGAGAGAAACAGGAAGGAGTGGAGCAGGAAGGAGAGGAGCAGAACAGGAAGGAGAAGAGAGGAGCAGGAAGGAGATGAGCAGAAAGGAGAAGAGAAAAGCAGGATGGAGAGGAGCAGAGCAGGAAAGAGAGGAGCGGAGAAGAATAGGGAGCGAATGAGGGATGAGAGGAGCGGAGGGGCCCTCGTTTGTTCTAGAACAGGAGATGTATGGCGAACGATGACTGGCAGCAGCGCCACGCCCATCCCCGCCACGAGCCGCCGTCAGGCTGCGTGTGACGAGAGAAGCGCGCCCACGGGTCGGCGCTGTGGCCCTCGACCCGCCGCCAGGCTGCGTGTGACGAGAGAAGCGCGCCCACGGGGCGGCGCTGTGGCCCTCGAGCCGCCACTCAAACGAGGGCGGAGGGGGGAGATAATCCACTGGTGAGGTCTCAGGCACGCCGCTGCCTTCCGTTCAATCTCCCCTTCGCAATTACCCGGCGTGCTGCTTCAGGCTCCTCCGCAGCCAGGGAATAAGACTTTAATGTAGAGCGCTCCCCCGCCTGCCGTTACGGCCCCATACATTTCATTCTGATTCACGCAGGTCCCCGTCGGGGAGATAGACAAACATATTTACATGCATCTCCTCCGAGGTCTCGCTGCAGCAAAAAAAAACAACAAAAACAACTCCCTCTTCTTTTTAATTACGGTTCAGGCACAAATCACAATGAATCGACCCCGAGCCCACGGTATCGACTGGCCAATAAACGTCTAGGAATTGGAAGCCTTACCGTCCGAGCGAACAACCAGGAAATGGAAAAGGTGCTTAATGAAAGGTGTCGCGGTCGATAATCCATCTCCAATGGCGTTCATGCAAAACCACCTTCCGGCCGTGAGCGGACAGGGGGAGAAACCTGTGCTTCTGGGGACGGCGGGACGGCCCGCCCGCCAACTGTAAAGCTCCCGGCGAACACAGTGCTTCAGGGGTCTATAAGCAGGGCGGCCAGTTACCTGGGCCTTTATCACTGACTTTTGGCAGCAGTGTCATTTGAAATGCGAGAGCACACCGCAGCTGAGGTTGGGGTTGTGCTCACTTGCCTGATAACAAAAGCAGATAAACAAACGCAGGTGTAATGGAGAAACGGACCTGGGTGAGGGAGTCTCCTAGAGAAACAAACAAATAAACCCCCCCCCCCCCGCCGTTTCGCCCTGAATCGCCTGCCGTTCCTTTCCGAAAACCAGATCGGGCTGGCGGGAGATTTTAAATGTCAGAGGATGGGGTGGTCACGGATTGGTGGCGGGGCGGTCACGGATTGGTGGCGGCGGGCGGCGTGGCCTGGCCCCGAGGCGTAATGACAGCTCTCGTTTCTGCTCGGGCTCGTCACTGACGGAAGTGTCCTGATGATCGCAGTTCGCTCTTTCCAATCTGGGGAGCGCAGAACGGAGCCCCCAGGCACAGAGGAGACGCGGCCGACACAAAACACACTCATCAATTCCCCCGTCATTAGCATGGCAGCGCCGTGGCACAATCAGGCCATGCTGCACTTTCAACAAGTTCTCTTCTTGCCAAACTATTTAAGCCTAATGGATTGTTTGTTGCCTCATCCTGTTAAGATGACTGATTAAACCTATTATACCACATTGTGTTATTAGTCTAATAAATTAAACGAGTTCCACCATATTAAAGCGGTAGCTTCTTAAATAACACTCCAGCCTCTTATTTTGCCCAGATTCATCATTCCACAATGATCAATGAATATAACAGCTACAATAGACTATGGATGAAATATAATATGGTTTCAATCCACTGGTGATGGATTCAAGCTAACAGCTCGATAGCCTCCATTAAAAAGCACAGTGTGAAAATGACTTTATGGACACGCCTCCCTTCATGGCTCTGCATATCAGGAAGCACAGCATACAGATATAACACAGGTCCTGAGTACACCCTGATATACCTGCATTATCATACAGGTATATCAGCGGTCCTGAGTATACCCTGATCTACCAGCATTCTCATACAGGTGTATCAGTCGTCCTGAGTACACCCTGATATTCTTGCATTCTCATACAGGTATATCAGCGGTCCTAAGAACACTCTAATATACCTGCATTCTCATACAGGTATATCAGTAGTCCTAAGTACACTCTAATATACCTGAATTCTCATACAGGTATATCAGCGGTCCTGAGTACACTCTAATATACCCTAATTCTCATAACAGGTATATCAGCATTCTCATACAAGTACATCAGTGGTCTCGAGTACACCCTGATATAAAATACCTGCATCCTCATACAATCCCCTCACATCCCTCTTAAAAAAACCTCCGGAGAGATGGATGGTGATGGACTCGTTTTCCCAGTGTTCAAAGTGCACCCACGTGCACACAGAGCAAATACAGGCAAGCGCCACTCAAACAATCAGCAGCCACTCAGACGGCTTGAAGTCCCTTCACCTCCAAAGTCTTGAAGAGGGGAGGGGAGGGTGTCTGAACGTCATTCAGCGCCCCCGCATTCACCCTTTCCCGCTCAGACACGGCGCACACCACAGAACCCCACAGTGATACACACCCCCCCACAGTGATACACACCCCCCCACACACACACATACACACCTGACCCTGGGTCACCTTCCTGATGAAGGAGCCGGAGAATGAGGAGAACTTATTGCGCAAGAGTTGCAAACACAAACATACAAAATACAATACAAACACACACACACACACGCACATAAATGTACAATGTTCATACACAGGGAAGGCTGCAGGTTCGATTCCCAGCTGGGGCACTGCCGTTGTACCCTTGAGCAAGGTACTTAACCTGAATTGCCTTAATAAATATCTAGCTGTAAAAATTGATCGTATGTAAAGAATATGTGCTCGGTCAGCAACTCTGGACAAGAGCATCACTCCTAAAATGTAAAAAAAAAAAAAAAAAAAGTAACTGAAAGAATGCCATAAATTACAAAAGCAACCAACTAACAGCCACAGAGAGGAGGGAAGAGTGTGCACTGCAGGCGAGGAAGACCCCCCATGATGAATATTGATCTCCATTCCCAGGTTGGACACTGTCATTAAGCCCCACCTGAGACAGAAGTAGCGCAAATGCCTCTGGATAAGGGTGTTCTTATAAATGCCTGAATGCAAATGTAATTCTGTATGACTCAAGTGACTTCTCGCTTTCCGTTTGAGCTGCATTTGAGCGTGCTCACAGCTACTGTACGACGTTTCGCTTCTGACTGGTATTATTAGACTGTCGTAAATGAGCGCAGAGTTATGCATTCAGAGCCAGCAGGAAGGACACTGCTGTTGCACCCTTGAGCATCGTGCTTAACCTGAAGTGCTTCAGTAGATTCAGCAGTATCGTATGTAAAATAGGTGACATGTAAGAATCTAAGCTATACAAGTCACCTTGGATAAGAGGTCATGTAAATTAAAAAGATAAAATAAGCAGTTTTCAACCTGCTAAACATCTGACACTCGCATCATTCCTGTTCTCTGCCTGACAACAGGAGAGAGTCTGAAATGGCAACACGGTCTTGTTTAGCAAGCGAGTTAATACCGTTATTGTTAGCAGCTGGGCAGGCCCCTTTATACAGCATTAAAACACTGCTCATTTCTTTTAAAGATATTTTATTCCCTCACGGTTTTGATTTGCTGTTCTGCTGTAAATTCATCCAAACCGTTTTCCCAAGTTATTTTATAAACTCGAATAATTAGCAAGCTCCTGAGCCATTTAGCCGGCGAAGCCCCTCAGGTCACGTGGTGAAGCCCCACCCCTCTCAGTTCACACGGTGAAGCCCCGCCCCTCTCGGATCACACGGAGGAACCCCTCCCGCCTGGGTCACTCTGTGAAGCCAGTCCCTCCTGGATCACAGTGAAATCCCCACCCTAACTCGTGTCACTCGGTGAAGCCGCGCCCTTCTCGGGTCACTCGATGAAGCCATGCCCCTGTCAGGTAACATGGTGAAGCCCCTCCCTCGCGGCTGACACAGTAAAGCCCCTCCCACCTCCGTCACACGGTGCAGCTGCGCCTGGCCTCCACCAAGCCCCTCTCTCCTTTCCGGCCGTATCGCGGCTAGCTGCTAACGAGTGCCCAGGGACAGGAGATGAGCTTCTAACAATTTTAATACCTCACCCTGGAAAGAGCTCAATAAAAGAGTTGAGAGAGGAGGTCTCTGTAGACGGGGCAGAGACAGGCTCGGCTCTATTAAAGCACCTCTCCCCACAGGTACATCCTGTTCTTAACTACCACATTATGGAGATGCTCCCCAAGCCAACGGCTTACAGCCCTCATGGTTCTCTACGTTATTTCTCAAATGGTTTGCGCTACAAGCCGTGTTGTCAGCTCATTCTAAAGTGGGCATTAGTCGTTTCCTCCTAAATTGTTATTCACTGTTAATGAACTGGTACGCTGCGATTGGAGGATAGCCTTGATCCACTTCTTACGTAGATAACCGAGAAATGCAGAGTCACTCTAACAGCCAACAAACGACAAAACTTCTAAATTGCAGACAAAAGAGATCGCAATTTCCAAACTGCAGCTTAAAAAAGGTGCACTTTGCCACCCTTAGACTGAACTACGGAAATGCTCAATTAACTCCGCAGCAGAGTTTTATCGGTGAATCTCTAAGCGCACCGGAGGGTAGGTGTTTATGATGCAAATCCTTGCAAAAGTGGGAAACCCATTTTCCTCAGATAAACTTCTCTGGGATGAAAACAAAGATTCGACTGAACTTTAAAGGAACAAACAAGAAAAAAAAAAAAACAGCTGCAAAATTTGAAATCTCTTTTTACAAACAGTGCCGTAGAGAACTACATTTTTGGTGATGAAGCATTTTTTCTTTTTGAGATACTGCTACTCTTAAGGGATAGAAATAAACGTAACTAATTTTGTACACAAAACGAAATGGATACGGAAACAAAGCTTTGGGTTAATTTCTTTAAAGTGGGAATGGGCTGGAGACCCGACACAGTCTGCGAATATCACTTGAGTAAAGAGGGCGGGAAAATGGAAGCAACATGAAGCGATTAATTATTCATTAAAAACAGACTCCTGAAGAGCGTCATTTCATACGAGAGCTGAAAAAGGATCCACCGCGATTCCCCTGCCCTCGACAGCAAAAAATGGAAACTCCTCTCCTACCCCCCCAGATCGATAAGCACAAAACTGCTATAAAAAGCAGAGCTCCAAACCTCATCTCCAATACTGAAAATCTTACACTCAGATTACAAATGAGCCCTCCTTAGCTTTGCCATGTCACTGAGGTATAAAAGGATGTACGGAACCTAGGATGGCGATTACAGTTACGATACCTTGAGCTGCCCTTTGCTGCGTTGTCACCTCGCTAACATTGTTATTATGAGTCCAGTAATCTGAGGAAGACCTTGTGTTATTTTTACTCATTGGTGCATTGCTGGAGCCAGTGGCAGGGGGTCCTCAAATGTTCAAGTAGCCAGCCAGGTGAGAAAAGTAGCCAGCTACGGGTTCTGGCGGAGGGGAGACAAATTGACAAAAGGACATCATTTTTACTGAATTAATTAGCAAACCTTAAATCCATATCTAAAAGTAGCCACCGGCCAAACAGAGGTCTGTAGAAGGCCATCTAGCCAATAGCTGGCGCTCCTTACAGTGGTGCCCCATGGAGGGGTCCACAGTGCCTGTTCTTCACTCAAACTCATCACTGGAGGGTCGGAGAATTTTTGTTTCCCCCGGGGGTACTCCTGTGTATGTGCAGACCACCCCCCCTCCCCCGAAAATCAATAGGCTTCTGACCATAAACCATCATTTACCCGGCTCATGGAGGACTGAGGATAGGCACTTTTTTTCTCGTCTACATACGGCGCCGCTGTCCGCGGTAATCCCGCTCCGTGGCCTTTGTGAATCACCGTGCCTTCCTGAGATCAGGCAACAAACGGCGGAAATCGATTGAGAAGCGCTGAGCTCAGGGAAGGGCTCTGCTGTAGGGAGAAGGGCAAAATGAAAACAGGCAGGTCTCCTTTCCCTCACAGCACGGCCCACTGGTCCGTTTAAGCATCGCCGCGCACCGCGGGGAGCTTTAATCGATTAAACGGGGACGTGCTACATCCAGACCCTTTTAACCTTTTTTGAAACCGCTAAAAAAAGATGACCGTACATGGCCAGTGGTCACATTGCCCGCCAGCTGTGAGAGCCAGAACTGGGCAGCATTCATGGGCAGAGTTAGCAGTTAACTTTAGCAAGCAGCTTTTGCAGGTAGAGTTAGCGGGCAGCATTAGCGAGCAGCTTTTATAGACAGAGTTAGCGGGCAGCACTAGCAGTCAGAGTTAGCAAGTAGCTTAAGCGAGAAGTTTTAACAGAGTTAGCAGGCAGCACTTGCAGGCACAGCTAGTGGGCACAGTTAAGAGACAGTGTTAGTGGTCAGCTTTAGCAGGCAGAGTTGACGGACAGTGTTAGTGGGCAACTTTAGAGGGCAGAGTTTGTGGGCACAGTTAACGGACAGTGTTAATGGGGAACTTTAGCGGGCAGAGTTTGTGGGCACAGTTAAAAGACAGTGTTAGTGGGCAACTTTATCGGGCAGAGTTTGTGGGCACAGTTAACGGACAGTGTTAGTGGGGAACTTTAGCGGGCAGAGTTTGTGGGCACAGTTAAAAGACAGTGTTAGTGGGGAACTTTAGAGGGCAGAGTTTGTGGGCACAGTTAACAGACAGTGTTAGTGGGGAACTTTAGAGGGCAGAGTTTGTGGGCACAGTTAACGGACAGTGTTAATGGGGAACTTTAGCGGGCAGAGTTTGTGGGCACAGTTAAAAGACAGTGTTAATGGGGAACTTTATCGGGCAGAGTTTGTGGGCACAGTTAACGGACAGTGTTAATGGGGAACATTAGCGGTCACAGTTTGTGGGCAGAGTTAACGGACAGCGTTAGTGGGGAACTTTAGCGGGCAGAGTTGTCGGGCAGTGTTAGTGGGCAGCTTTAGCAGGCAGAGTTGACGGACAGTGTTAGTGGGGAACATTAGAGGGCAAAGTTATTGGGCACAGTTAACGGACAGTGTTAGTGGGGAACTTTAGCGGGCAGAGTTGTCGGGCAGTGTTAGCAGACAGTGCTAGTGGGCAGCTTTAGCGGGCAGAGTTGTCGGGCAGTGTTAGCAGACAGTGCTAGTGGGCAGCTTTAGCGGGCAGTCATTGGGCAGTATTAGCAGTGTGCAAGCAGTAGCGGAGCGATGATTGCAGTCCTCTGAGCCCCTGTAATCTGAGGGATTTCCTCCCTGACTGCAGCGAGTGGATAAACGGATTAGTGTTCCTTCAGCGGCTAAGTGCCCGCTCTAATTACCTGGGAAGAGTGCTGCTCAATCTTCTCAATAAACAAAGAAAGGCCACTTTCAATTTTCCCCTCAAGTCCCTCTGGAAAAAATACACACTGCAAAAACTGGACATGACTCATAAAATGACCCATGAAATACATAAATTTATCAGCGGCAAATTTTAGATTTATTTTTTAGCCTGTAGTTCTGTGTTTCACTTAGGACAGGGTTACCCAATCATGTTTGAGAAAGGCCAATGTGACAGTGTGACTGCAGGTTTTAACCTGGCACTACAACACCTGACTCTAGTAACAGGTCTGTGATAAACACCTTGATTAACTGAATCTGGTGTTGTAGTGCTGGGCTAGAGTAGAAAATCTGCACCCATAGCAACCATTCTCAAATATGATTGGTCTACCCTGGTTTAGAGGCCTTCTCAAACAATCTCTTTGGTTGTTCCTTATTTTTATTTATTAACTGTTTACCTCTGATTACTGTAATGCAATTAAACATGTCCCAGCTAAAATGTTCAGGAAAGACTCAAGAACCTACTAATAATATGCAAAAGAATTTATTATAATGTACATAATAGATAAGTGTTATTAGTGCTACAAATGTACATTAAGTTTGCGTTACGCTCAGAAGGTATACATCAAGGAATGCGTTTCTGATGGGGGATCTATGTCGGAAGGGTTATGCTGAGGGTACTGACTGGAGAGACAAACCTTGTTTGATCTCCTCTGTATGCTTAAAAAATTAAAAAAGGAAAGAGGATTACGGCCCTTCCATCACATCCCCTGAACTTTCTCTTTGAGACTCTTCCATCAGGTCAAAGATTATGGTCCTTGCCCCTTAAAGCAAAAAGAGCCCGAAACAGCTTTGTCCCTACAGCTGTTAAGACTGCTTAATGACACTGGACATCTCAAGACAGTAAAGGCAGATGAGGAACTGTTATTGCTTTTGATGCTCAATTTTTCATCATAATTAATATTTAATATAATATAATTTTGATCATAATTCTAATAATGATAGTAAGTTTAATCATAATCACACATACCTTCACTATAATGTGAAACATCTGATTCAATTGAATGTCTTTATTCAACATGTTTGTTTGTGGGTCTGCCCCAATGTCTATGCCTTTTTTACTGCTGGAAATTACAACTGAAGTTCCCTAATGGGAAAGAAAAAATTATTCTATTCTATTCTATCTGACGAGTCACACAGAGCAGCCTCACCACTTTGGTAACACTTTTAACAGCAAAACAGAAAGCCGTCAGATGGAAATCATAAGTGAGTCTGTGCACGGAGAGCGCTAGGTGAAAATGGGAACTTCTTTCAGACTTCTGGCCTGCTCCGTTTTGACCTCGTTTGGCAGTAACGTGGTGAAAAGCCAAAAGTGTCACTTACATATCATACCGCTGCGCATTTATCAGTGATTAATGTCACAGTTCTGATTAGAGGTTGCTTAGAGAATTAAGAGACGGTGACGAATGAGAGATGACCGCCGGAAACAGGAGCATTTTTTTACATACAGTGATTGGCGAAAGAAGAGGGAAGTGATCTGTCAGGCACTGTCTTAGTATGTAGACTCACTTCATGGTCTACTCTGACGGGAGGGGCTTCTCTGTAGGGGACAGCCATGTTGTTTGTTGTTTCGGGCCCTTTTGGGTGTTTGATGTATAAAATCAATCGCGATTAGGAGCTGGCAGCCAGTGTAATTAACCCCACGCTGTGGAAACCATGACAACGCCTCTTCCGCTAGGACACCAGACAAGATTGTGGGGGGGGGGGGGGGGAGCGGGGGTGTTTGTTACTTGAGGGATTTGTGACAGGTAGACTCCACCCCTACCTGCCAATTAAAGTGGGAGACGTAGAAAAGCTGTGCTAGAGAGGCAAGATAGTTTCACAAACAAGGCCAGTGATGAACACATCTCCCAACTCACATCCTGGAAAGTTTAAAACAGGCAGGGCTCTACAGTGCTCCCATTTTAGGAGCATTTGTTCCTGAAAATTGATGTGCGCTAACTAGAAAAATAATTTAGGAGCAGTTTAATCTACTAATTGGGAAGCATTAGTTGCTCCTAAAAAACATTGGAGCACATGTGCTCCTTGGAAAAAAAAAATAATAATCGCGTACAGCCCTGCAGGTGGGAAAAGTAATGGGGGATTCTTCTCCGAGCCCGAGCAGCTTCCTCGCTGGATCCCGGCATGTGGGAAGACTTTCTCTGCCCTCTTTATGCACGGATGTGATGCAGCAGAAAGGTTCCCCTGCTGGGCCGCTGAATGCCAAAGCTATCGCTTAGCTTTGGTTTAGGGGCGCTCCCGTAGGGGGGCGGGCGCCGCGGGACAAATGTACAAATCCCGCCGTTCGCCACGGGTTCGCCAAAACGCTCGACTCCTGATGTACCCGTCTTAAAAGAGGCGCGAGTTTGCACCCCCTTTCAGAACCTCGCCAGGGTGAGGTCGCTCATCCTACAATAAATAGCACTTGCATTCGGAGGTCAAGGGCAAGACAACATATTTACATGTGAAAGAGACAGCCTTGGAAAAAATTTTACAAAAATGAATAAATAAATTTGATAAAAACCGAGAACGAGGGTTCTATATACAGGCCTTTTTCCACAGAGAAAAGGTCTTTGTAAGCTTGAAAGGTTTTCTTAGTTTGTGATTTCACATTTTCACTTTCATCATTTTCAGGAAATGTATGCATTCTTGCTAGGGAGAGTTTAGTGACTAGACTATGCTATGCTAAATTGGCCGTGCATAAAGACGTCCTCACTGTTGCATTATCCCCATGGTTTCAAAGCTGGCTGCCCTTATTGTACTATGAGCCTGAGAATGCTGCTCATACCCTTATTGTACTATGAGCCTGAGAAGGCTGCTCATAACCTTACCTTACTATGTGCCTGATAAGGCTGTTCATAACCTTACGGTACTATGCGCCTGACCAGGCTACTCATAACCTTACAGTACTGTTAGTCTGACCAGGCTGCTCAGAACCTTACTGCACTATGAGTCTGTCCAGGCTGCTCATAACTTTATGGTCTTATGAGACTGCCAGGATGCCAAACATAACAGACACTGATGTGACATGCTGAAATGTCAGTTACCACTTCCGGCAAATCATTATCTCTAAGTGGGGCTCTAATTGGAGGTGGTGACTCAAGCCAATTCAACGCTTGACCTATAGCATACACCATAATGCTGGCTCAAACATGCTAGAGCTAATAAGATAGCAGGAAACCAGTCTGACAAACGTTAACTTCCCTTTCCAGCCACCCTTGAGAAAATACACAAAGAGCCGCAGTAAGCGACAAACAAATACTAGCCTTTAACATGATGAATCTCAGTTGACCTGAAGTTATTATCGTCAAATCTAAAAACCTTCCGGGGAATGACTCTGCCGCCAGGGAATTAAGTCATAGCTTGGTAGCAGCTAATCACCCAGCTTAGTCCCTATCAAACTTGCCTAAGCTAAGAGAACTCACCCTTGCTGTAATTTGTAGACATAATATAAACCAAACTAGATGTAGCCAGTTGCAACCTATCAAGCCAGGTGGTGGAAAATCAGCTTTTTCAGAGTTTTTAGTGGAAAAAGAAATCCTTGCGCACCAAGTTGAGGTCTCAGGCCCCGAATATCTGAACTTTTTCATAACATTGTCTTATTTCCCCCTGGCACATTTATATTACATTTATTTAGCTGTAAACCCTGTTGACTTGCCTTATTTGTGTGTCTATTAAGGTTAAGACAGTAGAACACACGTGGTGCGCGAGAAAACTCACGTGGGTGAAACCTCTCAGTTTCTCATCCATGGCCCTAGAGATCTATTGTGTGCGCCGATCTATTTTTTTCCACCCTGAACTCTAAATTAGGTTTCCTAGTGCTGTGAACTGGACAGTGGCTGGCAGATATATCTCCTTGGCCGGCTAAATGGACGTTTCACATTACCCCTTTTAAGTTTACCAAAAAACACGCCCCCGTTTCGATACATTTATGGCTAGTAAATTAGTACAGACACTTTCAAGTACAGGACTCAAGGGTTCACAAATGTTGTCTTCATACTGTGTGGGAGCACCTAAGACTGTTACCTTTAAAGGGTCCGTGCGCACAAGATGATATTGAAGTGTGACATATGAACATAGCACACTGAACATGTGAAGAACACAGAAAATACGAACGTGGAGAGTCGGCTGGGATTAGCGCTAGCGAGTTAAAATGTCCAGCCACTCAATGACTGTATTGTGTATTTAGTGGTTGAGAAGGTGTACATCAATGCGGCCGGACCAGTTCCACTTCAGGCTGACATCCAATTTTACGCATCTTACCGCTTGATGGCAGAAAGCATGCCAGCGAAACGGATTCATTCTCGTCACAAGAAAATGTTCAGTGTTCCAGTTCCGCAACAGGATGTTCAGTGTAAATTGAATTCTAACAGACAAATCTTTAAATTAAGGCTGAACATGGGCCCTTGAAGGCATGCAGCGTTCACGCTCCCAGTTGATTTCTGGCTCTCAGTATTGCGCCCGTAAGATAAGGGGCGTCAGCTCAGCTCAGTTATGGCCATACAGTCATTTGTGCAGATAAAAATATTGAAATTGAGACAGTTCAGAGTGTAAATGAACGAGTGAATACGTGCGTTCAGAATTTAAACAACACGAATGTGTGTGTTCAGACATATTAAAAACACAAATGCGCACTCGGACACATTAAGCACGCAAACGTCAAAGTGGCAGAAACTGAAGAAAGGAACCTTTACATATTTCATAAAAACACGTCTGATTCAGGTTGAAAGCATTCTCTCTCAATCAGCAAGCCGCAGAGCTCAATTTGCATGAACCGGCCCTCTTCCCAAACGCTTAATCTCAATAACAACAACAACAAAAAGCTCTTTAGCCCCTGAAAGACAAAAGGGCATCGGAGAGCTCTCGTGAAGAGCTCTGAAAGGGCCGTTGGACGATTTGCGCTTCCTTAATGCCTGTCGACACAGAGGCTCAATTATTTCCACATGTTTTCATAAGTGCAATCAATGTGTTTGCATCTTCTCTAAAATAAACAACATTTGCCTGTCCGCTGTCCAACACCGACTTATAGGCCTCTCACCGTCGCCTCCCCTCAAATCTGAACTGTCAGGCACAAATTACACACTGTGGTGATGATGGTAACTCTGGTGATCACAATGCAGCAGGTAAATGCCTTGTAGCAGGTCAGGCAAATATGGCAGATTAAAATATGGCAGATCCAGCGCAGCCTGGAAGGTCCAAGCCCAAATGCAGACCAGCCCCACACACGGCCGAAAGCCCTTTCACCCCGCTCAACCAGGCCAGGGTATGAAATTTACTTTTTCACCCACTGGCCAGAGTTGCTTGTGGATTCCAGCCATTTTCAGCTTTTTACCAGCCACTTACCTTTTACAATATAACACAACCTGATTGGTAACCGGCCAAAGTGGCTGCTAGAGTAAACAAATCTTATCAGCTGCAACCATAATTTTACCAGCATTTGGCTGGTGGCGGGTGTTAATTTCATGCCCTGGACCAGGCACTGTCTTTTTTTATGCCTTTTTTCTTTGGGTGTATTGGTTAATGAAGGGTTAAAGCCAGATCACCCAGAACAACAGGATGTGTCAGTGCCATGTTGTTCCCGCTTCGTCGATCCCATCAAACATCTCGCACAACTGCAGCACCACACCGGCCTATTTAACGGTGGAAATTTGCTCAGTTTTCCTAGTAAAAGAAAGAGCACAATGGAATCTAATCAAGATCTGCATTCTGCAGCACTATAAAGCATGAATGTTCTTGGCAGCTATATAGTGCTATAAATACACCTGAGAGCGAGCTAGACGGTTAGCTGGACGATTGGCAGCGTAGAATAGTGTCCTTTCTTTTCTCTATACAAACATCAGGATGCCCAGCAGACTTAAAATGCTGTTCGAGTGCATGGCTGGGACCCATTGTCTGGTATCTGTTAAGGTGCTGTTCGAGTGCATGGCTGGGACCCATTGTCTGGTATCTGGTAAGGTGCTGTTCGAGTGCATGGCTGGGACCCACGGTCTGGTATCTGTTAAGGTGCTGTTCGAGTGCACATGGCTGGGACCCACGGTCTGGTATCTGTTAAGGTGCTGTTCGAGTGCACATGGCTGGGACCCACGGTCTGGTATCTGTTAAGGTGCTGTTCTAGTGCTTGACTGGGCCGCACGGTCTGGTATCTCGTCGCTTTGGATAAAAGCGTCTGCTAAATAAATGTAATGTAATGTAATGTATCTGTTAAGGTGCTGTTCGAGTGCATGGCTGGGACCCATGGTCTGGTATCTGTTAAGGTGCTGTTCGAGTGCATGGCTGGGACCCATGGTCTGGTATCTGTTAAGGTGCTGTTCGAGTGAATGGCTGGCCCGCATGGTCTGGTATCTGTTAAGGTGCTGTTCGAGTGCATGTCTGGCCCGCATGGTCTGGTATCTTTTAAGGTGCTGTTCTAGTGCTTGACTGGGCCCCACAGTCTGGTATCTGTTAAGATGCTGTTCTAGTGCTTGACTGGGCCCCACAGTCTGGTATCTGATAATATGCTGTTCTAGTGCATGGCTGGCCCCCACGGTCTGGTATCTATTAATGTGCTGTTGTATTGCTTGACTGGGCCCCACAGTCTGGTATCTGTTAAGATGCTGTTCTAGTGCTTGACTGGGCCCCACAGTCTGGTATCTGATAATATGCTGTTCTAGTGCATGGCTGGCCCCCACGGTCTGGTATCTATTAATGTGCTGTTGTATTGCTTGACTGGGCTCCACAGTCTGGTATTTGTTAAGGCACTGTCTAGTGCATGGCTGGGCCCCACAGTCTGGTAGTGAGTCTTCCTGCCAAATCGACAACAATGAGGCATACAGCATGAGCACGACTGGCCATTCCAAAGTGTGTAGAAAAAGGAAACACTTAAAAAAAAGAAGAAAAAACAAAAATAAAAATGTGTAATAAATTAATGAGGCACCAACATTTAATGGTGAAAACCTTTTTCAAATATAACACATGAAGCTGGAGAGAGAGGCTTCCTTCAGCTGAACGAATGCACAGGCAGGCTCAGGCAGCACCGTGCCATGCGCATCGGTCAGGACTGAGAGAGCTCTGCGAACCAAAAACCGTTTCCCGTGATTGACAGCTGTCTGAGTGCAGCCAATTGTGAAGCGGAACTGGAACCGAGTCCAGTGACCGGTGACCCCGCTGCACCACCAGTCAGAACAGTGGGGGACGAGGGGGCGTTAAAGAAAGAAATCAATTGACAGCTACTTAAGTATGCAAATTTATGCAAATGTTGGCATGTCTACATCTTCACCTTCAGGCAACATACGAGGTATTAACACAGCGCCCCCTCATTCGTCCAGCCACCTGGCCGCCCGTCCCCACGCCACCCTGCCCCCGCCCACAACTTAACATGCAGCACGAATCAAACTACAGTCACCTCCACAGCTGACACCTGCTGTCTTTAGGAAAGTCCTGCTGTTGTGTTAACACGCCATAACAAATGTTTATGGGAACTTGCGGTGACGGGTGCAACAGGAAAGAATGTCAAAAGGACGGACGAGAGGGAAGCGAAAGCGTTTCAGCGTATTATTTGTGCGTCGCTTTGAACGGCTGAAATGATGGAACCAAATGTGTACCCACACATACACGCATGCAATCACACGTGTACCTACACATACACGCATGCAATCACACGTGTACCTACACATACACGCATGCAATCACACGTGTACCCACACATACACGCATGCAACCACACGTGTACCCACACATACACGCATGCAATCACACGTGTACCCACACATACACGCATGCAATCACACGTGTACCCACACATACACACATGCAATCACACATACACGCATGCAATCACACGTGCACGGACGCACACACACAGACACCCACGCACATACATACACACACAGACAACCACGTGCGCGTACACACACACACACACACAACCACGTGCGCGCGCACACACACGCACCCACCCACGTGCGCGCACACACACACACACACACACACACACACAACCACTGCCTTGCTGCTGATTGGCTGTCATACCAACACCCGAAAGTTGCGAGTGTTGACGTAGCCTCTGAAGTTCGGAGGTTCACTACCACGTCATGTGGTGATGATGGGAACGAACAGCCCTACCGTTGAGCAAAGACACCGGTTCGCGGGTGACCCTCTTACCGAACACACTATATTTACGATTGGCAAACAATGTTTATGTAAAAGAGCATATTTATCTAATTTATGTAGTGACAGCCCATGAGGCTCTGACTCTGGGGGGGGGGGGGGGTAATTCAACAAGTGCCTTTGCGGGTTTCCAAACGGCCACTTTATCACGGGAGAGAATCGCGAGCGATTTCCTGTCTCCTGAAAGAAGCCAAGGAGGTGAGGAGACAGCTGTGCCTCTTGCTTGCGCAGCCGCTGGGGAGACGACACAACCTCCCCGGCTCATCTGTCGTCCCCCCCCTCGCCATTACCCAGCAGATGTGTTACAAATGTCTCCGTTTGTAACGCGTTTGTTCAAAAATGCCGTCGTTTCTTTAGAATGACTGCATTTGAAAATAACTCAATAAAACAGATTTTTACGAACCGCCCCAGCACCACTTGGTAACAAGGCAGCCGTCTCTATCATTCTCACCGAGAGTTCTGTACGTTGCTCCATCAAAGACTGCAATATCACTGGCAGAATGTAAAATGGTGCCTTTAATGTTGTCAAACGATGTACAGACTGTTCCCTGTAGGTATGAAAGAACTCACTCTCTCATAAAGCGTTATGCATACCCTATAATATTACATTTCTCATTAGATACCTCAAAACTGACTAACCTTACAAAACAGAAAATCTTCAACTGTGTGATGTGTCAGAATGGAGAAGCTTTTTAGCCAGCATGAAATAGTTTCCTCCTTTTCCACCTCAACACCCAGTGTGGTCCTAAAAAGAGGCGGACTGATTAACGACTCTATTTTACACTGCCTGTGGGAGCAGAAATTTGATTAGAATCCAATTTCTATTTATTCCGCCAATTCCCTGGTTTCTCTGGCTTTTCAAATGAGGGGCGTTCACGCCCCTGTTCTTCTGTCTTGTGGTCTGCTTTAGGTGCCTCTGACAGAGACTGCAGACTACGCCCTGCTCTTCTGTCTCGTGGTCTGCTTTAGGTGTGTCTAACAGAGACTGCAGACTACGCCCTGTTCTTTGACCTTGTGGTCTGCATTCGGTGTGTCTAACAGAGACTGCAGACTACGCCCTGCTCTTCTGTCTCGTGGTCTGCTTTAGGTGTGTCTAACAGAGACTGCAGACTACGCCCTGTTCTTTGACCATGTGGTCTGCTTTAAGTGTCTCTGACAGAGGCTGCAGACTACGCCCTGTTCTTTGACCTTGTGGTCTGCTTTAGGTGTCTCTGACAGAGGCTGCAGACTACGCCCTGTTCTTTGACCATGTGGTCTGCTTTAGGTGTCTCTGACAGAGACTGCAGACTACGCCCCTGTTCTTCTGTCTCGTGGTCTGCTTTAAGTGGCTCTGACAGAGATTGCAGACTACGCCCTGCTCTTTGATGTTGTGGTCTGCCAATGCCAAAAGAGGAGAATATCTGAGTAATCCATAATCACTATCCTGTTCATACTTAATGCTTATTATGACGAATAACTAGTGAAAGAAATAGCTTATTTCGATTTATCCAAATTGCCTACATAAACAAGAACAGGAGCCTCTCATTGTGAATCATTTGTTTGTTTGAACAGCTTTGGTATGTTGGAGGCTATATAAAATGTTACATTTGTAACAATTCCAACATAATGTATGATTGCCACATATAAAGTACCTTTTGGTATTTGTACAGCATAATAAAGAAATAGCTTAAGGATTCATATTCGTGTTCCGGAAATAGTTTTCTGCAATACGCAGCTTCCATTTCATACCATTAATTTCAATGGTGTACACATTTCTGCAGGTCTGCAAGGTATTCACAAACGTATAAAGAATTTATGTTTAGTATTACTGGGAAAATGAGCTATTCTTGTACACTAAAAACATTAAATGCGAAGATTTGTACGGCCACGCTCTTTAACCTTATATCCCAGCAAACACAAGTGGCAATCTTCTGCTATCTTCAATATCAAAATCTGTGTTTGCACCTGGCCAACATAATTTGTTCACATTTGCATAACGAATACATGTTTCAGTTTAAGTCCACATTATTAGCTAAACTGAAAGCTAAAAAAAGAAAAGAAAATCAGAAGCATCCATGAGTGAGACGATCTCATTGTTAGTGTGACGATCTCAATGGAACTAATAAGATAAATAAACGTATAAATAAATTTAACCTCACTCAAAGAACATTTAAACATAAAATGAAATGCTTATATCAGTTTTATATTAGAACTGACAGGAATGGCAGAAACTGACATCTATCTGATATGCTGCATGAATGAGTCACAATCCATTCACTGCACAAATCACTATCCCTGTACAAATCCAATTCCAAAACGGTGCACATTTGCAATCGCAAATTAACATTTTCCCCCTTGTATCACTGACAGGACTGGTGGCAATTTCTACTCATGAAATGACTTTTGTTTCACACAGTATTTGTTCAAATAATAATTTCAATAATTATTCAAATAGAAAACTTCCCATTCGCGCGTTCAGAAATACAGCCGCTTACGATCCAACCCCAGTCCACACATTAATAGGGGTAAGCTCCTCATGAATATAAATATATGCCATAACGTGCCGCATACGGCCTGTACGCATGGCGGGAAAACGCAATGAGGCGCAGATGTTTCTCGGTGATTACAGAGCCCTTCCTCCATTAGGGCTCTGCGAAGGAGGAGAGACCGGCGGTCTCCCGGCCCACCTACGCAGGCAGAGCTCCTGAGAATCCCTTCATTCCGGCGGCGAGACCCGAGCGGGAGCGTAGCGCGGGAGCGTAGCGCGGGCGCTAAGCCCCGGTGAAGGGCCTCTCATGCGCGAAAGCCGCGGCGTTAAGCCTCGCGCACGCGCGAGCCCCCGATCCTGACCCGACAATGGGAGCCTGTCAGGAAGGATCTTAATGACACGGGGTGAGGGGGAGGGGGAGGGGGGGGAACTGGTCCCATAATCCCCGGCTTTCAGCGCCGATGCCGCGTTTGCACAAAGGCAGGCTTTTCGAAGGGCGCGGCGACAGCGCGGATGAGTTCCCAGGCAACACCCGCGTATACCTGCCTCCTATCTGCGTCCAACCGCGTATACCTGCGCAGACGTGCGTCACTAAATTACGCCCCGTATGCGCAGATGGCCACAGGTGAGCGTGGGTTGCGGACTGAGGACTGAGGCGAATATCCAATAATAACATTCCGACGCCATTCCTGACATTTCAGAGATGTAAAAATAAATAAATAAGACAATAGATTGCTTCCGGTGGGAACTGAAGAGAATGGGCGCACAAGAATATATTGGCGGTCATTTTAATATCAATCTTTATCAATTCTCATAAAATTCAGAGACAGCACTGTTCACTCAACTTTCAGATCAATGAAATGAGAAACTGTGCCATTGCAGTGGGTATTTTTCCTTCACTTACACCATTTCTAGCTTTGGCCTCCACAGAAAGATGTCTTGAAATGAGAAGGCAGTGGTACTCTACGTGTGGCGCGTTTTCTTAAATTACACTCCGAGGAAATTACGGCCATCTTTCTTCCTGTGAGACTTCAGCACAAACAACAAAAGAGCAGGCCAATAACCCGTGTGCTGTAAAATGGTGACAATGATCAAGCTAGTTCCGTCCAGGAATGGGCAAAAACGCAGGAAAATGTAGGCCTATTTTGTTCATTGATAGCTGTACCTGTGTCTGGGTCTAACTTGAGTTTGAAACTATTTTGTGTCTGAGAAGCAACTTTGGTCTTATGTGGACTGAAGAAGGTCAGTTGACTGAAATGTCGTTGCCTGTTATACAGATGCTCAGAAAAATGCACTTTTTTTTTTTTTTTTTTTGAAGTGTCATGCACGTTTTCCTTTCAGCCCAGAGGGAAGAAGGGGAGAGAGGAGAGAGAAGAGGGCAGAGGGGAGAGAGGAGAGAGAAGAGGGGAGAGGGGAGAGAGAAGAGGGGAGAGGGGAGAGAGAAGAGGGCAGAGGGGAGAGAGAAGAGGGCAGAGGGCAGAGAGGAGAGAGGAGAGGGGAGAGAGAAGAGGGCAGAGGGGAGAGAGAAGAGGGCAGAGGGGAGAGAGAAGAGGGCAGAGGGCAGAGAGGAGAGAGGAGAGAGAAGAGGGCAGAGAGGAGAGAGAAGAGGGCAGAGGGCAGAGAGGAGAGAGGAGAGAGAAGAGGGCAGAGGGCAGAGGGGAGAGAGAAGAGGGCAGAGGGGAGAGGGCAGAGGGGAGAGAGAAGAGGGGAGAGGGGAGAGAGAAGAGGGCAGAGGGCAGAGGGGAGAGAGAAGAGGGCAGAGGGCAGAGAGGAGAGAGGAGAGAGAAGAGGGCAGAGAGGAGAGAGAAGAGGGCAGAGGGCAGAGAGGAGAGAGGAGAGAGAAGAGGGCAGAGAGGAGAGAGGAGAGAGAAGAGGGCAGAGAGGAGAGAGAAGAGGGCAGAGGGGAGAGAGAAGAGGGCAGAGGGCAGAGAGGAGAGGGCAGAGAGGAGAGAGAAGAGGGGAGAGAGAAGAGGGCAGAGGGGAGAGAGAAGAGGGCAGAGGGGAGAGAGGAGAGAGAAGAGGGCAGAGGGGAGAGGGCAGAGAGGAGAGAGAAGAGGGCAGAGGGCAGAGGGGAGAGAGAAGAGGGCAGAGGGCAGAGAGGAGAGAGGAGAGAGAAGAGGGCAGAGGGGAGAGAGAAGAGGGCAGAGGGCAGAGAGGAGAGAGAAGAGGGCAGAGGGGAGAGAGAAGAGGGCAGAGAGGAGAGAGGAGAGAGAAGAGGGCAGAGGGGAGAGAGAAGAGGGCAGAGGGCAGAGAGGAGAGAGGAGAGAGAAGAGGGCAGAGAGGAGAGAGAAGAGGGCAGAGGGCAGAGAGGAGAGAGGAGAGAGAAGAGGGCAGAGAGGAGAGAGGAGAGAGAGGAGGGCAGAGAGGAGAGAGAAGAGGGCAGAGGGGAGAGGGCAGAGAGGAGAGAGGCAGAGGGGAGAGAGAAGAGGGCAGAGAGAAGAGGGCAGAGGGGAGAGAGAAGAAGGCAGAGGGCAGAGAGGAGAGAGGAGAGAGAAGAGGGCAGAGAGGAGAGAGGAGAGAGGAGAGAGAAGAGGGCAGAGAGGAGAGAGGAGAGAGAAGAGGGCAGAGAGGAGAGAGAAGAGGGCAGAGGGGAGAGGGCAGAGGGGAGAAAGGGAGATGTTACAGTGAATGATGATGGCGATTTATTGTTTGCTTTTTAGACAGTGTGACCTTTTTTTGTTTTTCTTTTTGGGCTTTGTGTGTTTTTTTTTTCCTCTGTTTCTTCCTGTGAGTCTTTAATGTATGTAAGATCAAACCTTTGGTTTATGCATTTGTCTTTTTACTTGTTAATAATTTCTCAGTGCGATTGCACAGTAGAAGGAGTTTTAGTTTAATAAAGCATTTTTCTCTCTCGCTCTCTCACTCACGTGAAAATTAGAGCCTCTTTCTCCTGACGGGGGAAGAAACAAGCTGAAATTTAGCTCTTCCCCATCAGAAACATGCTAAAAATAACAAACTAAAAATAATATCAGCTGATAACAAGAGAGAATGTTCAGCAATAAAGCCAAACACCAGTTTATTTTCAGTGAGGATTAGCATTCCCTGTCGTTTAATTTAGCCAGCGTTACGCGGTATTAGCATGCCAGCCGGTGTGGAGGTGACGTGAGTGCGGGCCTGTGAGCTTTCTGGGTTTGACAGAAGGGCCGGGCCGCGCGTATCCTTCCGCCTCGCGGGCCGGTGTGGAGGTGATGTGTGCGCAGTCAGTGCACTTTCTGGGTTTGACAGAAGGGCCGCGTGTATCCTGCCGCCATGCCGGCGGGCGGCCACCCAGTGGAAAAGCAGCTCATTCAATCCGACACAGCAGCAAACAAGCAAACAGCGTGCCGACAAGGCCCCTGAGACAAAGGTAACACGCAGGAGTCACTGTAATGACATTTCACACGCCATGCCCCTGGCCAGTTTTTGGGTTCCTCTAGTACAGACGGCATGCTTCCAAAATTCTTTTTCTAAACAGAACAGAGCAATATATCCATCATCATTCTTTTTTTACTAGTCTGAAAAACATAATATTTCTGCCATGCTCATTTGTGAAGGGGGGAGTATGGCATGGGCGATATGGCTAAAAAATAATATCTCGATATTTTTAAGCCTTTTGGCGATATACGATATACATGTCGACATTAACGCTTTCCTATGAAATAGCTTAACGGAGTGATTTTAAATCAGAATCACATACTTAATGTAAGCAGCCTTTATTTAGTGCATTTATATGTGCACAGCTTGTGCACAACTTCTTATAGGAGCTGCCTCAATAACACAGAATAACTGCCTGGTTTCAAATGGCTACATTGTTTAACGTGTGTGTGCAAAAAAAGTAATCAAATACAACAAAGCACTAATACAACTTGCTAACAGCTGAATGAAAATAATTGTTGCACTCTTTCTCAATGACAAAAAAATATTTTTTTCAATAAATTCTAAATATTGAGCTGGTACATTCACAAAACTAGTGCTCACTAAATGATCATAAGGCAGATTGATAGACAATCAGAATCATATAGGCTACTTAAAGTAAAAAAATATGTATGTCTATTTAGTGCAATCATATGTGCATAACTTATTTTAGAAGCTGGCCCAGTAACAGTGCTCACACAAACTTGCGCTATAATATATTATATGATAAGACCCCAGAGAGAGGGAACAGGAGGGAGGGTGTATTTCAAGTACGGTGCCATTTATCGATTGTAACCTCTCCAATCTCCATCACTACACTCTCAGAAAAGAAGGGTTATTTGGTTATTTAGTTATTTGGGTGTCTCCATAGGAACCCTTTTTAGTTTAGTTCTTTATGGAACCCTCTATGGTAGATGTGAAAAGGATGAAAGCCCTACAAAGAACCCTTGCACTAGATAGGGTTCCACTATGGAGACACAGAGGAGCCTTTTGGAACCCTTTCTCCTGAGAGTGCACCAGTGTTTTCTTACCACGTTAAATTACTAAAATTGTAAATTGTAATTTATCAGAGATGACGGCTGGGAGACAGGCTTCCCTCTGCCAGCCTTACCTCCAACTCTCCCTTCCTGCGCAGTGTTTCCGTATCACAAAGACAACTGCTACTGTGCTACTGCGATGCCAACAGACGCCAGCCGCCAGATGCCGGCGCGTAATCTGAGTTGTGAGACCGAGCGACTGAGCTGTGTTACTCTCTCCTGTCCTGGGGAAGGGTGGGGTAGGGTGGGGTGCTAGGGGCACCTTCTGCCCTCTGAACTCACTCCCTCATATTACAGGAATGATTATGTGGATCAAACCTAAAGCAGCTCCCTCACAACTTCAGGGATCCACATTTTTCCCGATTAATTAGAAAATACTGATTTCAGACCGTAAACCCTCAGGGGTCCACTTGTACTCGTCTTTATTGCTCAACATTCTCTGCTGCTCCCAGCTGTCAGTGCAAAACCTCTTATGTGCGTGCGCTCGTGACATTCCCAAGTCCCTCTGCCTCCGGTTGAGACATTTAGGGTGTGAAAATCTGCGTTTCCTGATTAATTAGGAAGAAATAAGGAAAAATCCAATCCCCGAACGTGCCACTTGTAGTGAAAGTAACGCTGTGCGATGTGGGAGAGGCAGATTCAGTATTAAACACAGCTGAGCGGAACTGTCATACATCAAGGGCAATCAATTACATTATTTTAATCGCCCTCATTAGAGACCCGGAGACTTCCAAAAATTAATGTAGCGTGGGATGGCCAAGGAGTGCCCGTCATTACCCTGCTGAAAGACGGGGGGGCCTGCGGAGGGCCCGCCGGAGCCGCCGAAAGGCGCCCGGCCGCGTTGCGTTTCGCACGATTTTTTAAAAGTGAAACGAAACGAGCGCCTTTGAGGTGGCAGCGTCCTCGGAGACGAGCTGAATTGGCACTCCCGCGCCTCCGAGCAGCGCCAATTCAGCTCTTCTAGTTAAAAGAGCCTGTTATAAACACGCGGTGGCCGAGCCAAAGCAGCAAATCTCGCCGGCTTCCAAGGCCGACGCGCCTCATCCTCAGAGGGCAGCAGAAGCAGACGCCGTACATTTTGGCCGGAATCCTTTGTCCGACGATTACCATCTTTGTTTTCGTTCCTCACGCTGGCAGTCTAAGCCGTCGACGGGCGGATATTTCCCTCACTTTCTGTCCTTTATTTCCACCGGCCTTTAAAAGCGAACTGCCTTTGCAACGACCGGCAGAAACGATCATTTAAACGTGAGAGAATATGAAGCGGAGGAAGAAGAGGGTGAAAATATGCTGCCTCGCTGTCGGAGCCCCGGAGTGAAGTCGCGCGCGGGCGCTCACATTTCTCTCCCTCCGTTACGTTCTGTGCGTTTCAGTCCTCCACAAACTCCCGCCTTCAGTCTCGCTTCTTTCCTCTCAGAGGGCGGCAGAGATCTTTTCCCCTTAACACTCCAGGAAATTAAATTAGGGTCCCCTCCTTCATGCCGGTCCAGTGCGCTTGGGGGAGCAGTGAGACGTCCGTGTGGGAAGAGGCTCAAGTCCAGACTTTAAGAGCGAATTCCTCCCCAAAAACCAGTTTCGGTTCTTCCTTACCCTCAGAATACTTGGTGTGACCCAAATTGCATGCGTCGAAACTGAGCCTCTTATCTGTATCTGCGGAAGACCGTTTGAAGTGATGATGATGTCACTGGGGTAGAATTCCTCTTCTTTATCACTTACGTGAGAATGCTGTGGTGCATGGGTGAGCCTCACGGATCGAGTCCAGACCGTGGTAGTGCCGACTGTGGCCAGTAGCTCCACAGGCCGATGCACAATTGGTGCCTGTGACGCCCAGGGTACGGAAGGGTTCAGTTGCATAGGGGTCCGCATTTCATCGCTCTTGGGTGACCCCCCGGCTGGCCGTCGTAAGACTGCATGACAACGCCGTGTATGAAAGGTCCCTCTTCCGACGGCTCTCTGTGCGACCTTATCGACGGGAAAAGAAGCAGCTGTAGGACGGCAGGTGTTTCGGAGGTGAACCGTGGATGTCCAGATCTCCCGATTTGGCAGGGCGGTTGCAGACAGTTGGACATGGGAGGTGGGAATCGGATATATACAGCCCCGGGTTGGGCAGAAATAAAAAATAATAATAATAAGTAAGTAATGGGGGAATTCAGGCCTGATTCTACACTGCAAAACTGCACACAAAAGCACCCCCCACCACACAAACACTCACAGGGACAAGCCTTTCCCCAAAGAAATTAAATAAAATTTAATTCCACACAAACCACCGTAACGCACTTCCACCACACGACCGAGGGAATAGAGAATACTTCCGCGAGAATAAATTCAACAACTATTCAGCTCTGCAAGGACAGATCAAACCAGCGTACCAAGCAGCGGTGAACTGAGATTTATTCTGTACACACACCATTCATCTAACAAAAGGCTAACCCTCCTGGGTTCATCTGAAATACAAAATGACCTTTCTTTCACAGTGGTATTAAAATTAATCTTGCCATGTCCGACTGGAAATGGCTGCTGTGTTATGAGATACTTTTTTGAGATGCGAGATGTGATTTACGCCTCAGGTGGATTCCCTCGGAATTTGTCATGGCCCTGAGATATTAGCTCTCTGCTCGAGTTATTTATAGGTCAATATAATCTTTAATCAAGCAGGGTGCATAAAGCGTCAAATAAGAGCTCAATAAAACCCACCCCAGATGCTTTACTAAACCTCAATTACTCTCCTGAAATATTATTTACCCAAGTAAATGTGTGTGTGTGTGCACGTGTACCATGTGCGTGTGTGCGTGAAAACATGTATGTTTGCATACACGCATACAGTATACTTTATACTTATTTAAGAAATGTAGCTATTGTTACAAATGCACATTCAGAAATAGATCATGTTCTATCACAACTAAAAGGCAAATGGATTGTTCTCTGATTTGCACTTTACTCAAGAATAAGTTGCTACAAAATTCAGCAAAAGCAGACTGTGCTTTGGGCTTTTTTGTTCAGTTTATACGCAATGATGTAAAAATAAGAACAAAAATGAATGCCATTGCTTAAACAAAATCACACCAAGTTCGCAGCTGACTGAAAAAACTCAATTTCCTCGGAGATAACTAACTCCTCCACTGCCTGCACATCACCCTGAAATGTCAGTTAAATAGGCAGTAATGTGTTCAAATGCATTTTGAAGATGCAAAGTGCTATAAAACTAATTGTTATTCATAAGTAGATGCACCGTGAACTTAGGTTTATGCCACATGAATCTGTTTCAGCACTGAGCACATGAGCACCGTTACTGAAGCTTCACAGCAACACAGGCACTGTAACTTGGCTCCACTGTCACATGACCAGGTCTCTGCCTCTATATTCGTGTGCATCAAGTCGCCTTAAACAGTCGCCTTGCACAGCAAGCAAGACGAGCCTTCCGGAATCATCAGTAAAACGGCATGATTTGCAGACATGGACATTTATCAACGTCAAATTATTCATTTTAATACAAGGAATATTCACCAAGTATAAAAAAGAAAAACTTCTCCCCTGGGTGAGGAAAAACTGGTTAATGGTTATTTCCTCACTTCACTGCGAAACCGACTGCGTGTTGGCTTGTTGGTTTCCTCACAAGATATATCACTGAACAGCTATGTGACAGGAATGGTTGACAGGTTGTTCTGTCAGATAAAACGAGAGCATTTTTAGCCACTGCCTGCCAATTGCTGCGGAGAGAAAAAAAAAAAGAATGGCCCTGGATGTTTTTGATAAATGGTGGGTATTATAATTCCAAAAAAAAAAAACTACAAAAGGAGGCGAGTTGCCTTAACTGAAGACTTCGGCTCACCAAGGGCAGGAGTTGTTCGCGAAAAACACAGTCTTTGATGCCAACAGGCTACAGTAGAAAGCAGATTTGGTGGGTATTGGGTAAATCATCGGGTTGATAATTGCTCCTTAATGGAAACTATACTGAATAAATGGTCATTCAGTAGCCACAAAGGGAAAGGTGCAGGTTTTTAAAAAGTGTATCGTAATTTAACATTACAGGCCTATAATAAAGGAAAACACTTGAGAAGATGTGCTTCCAACACAGTTGCGGTTGCTGAATATAAAAAGCCCAGTTAACTATTACCTTAGCTACCGTGGACAGAAGGCGAGATCTGAGTGACTGTGAACGACGGGCGGTTGTTGGGGCATGTTTGGCAGGAGCTCTAGAGACTAAGACTGCTGAACATGCTGATGCCTTATGAGGAAGAGTGGCTGAGGCGGGGTTTGCACAGAAGTCTGAGGGAAAGACGTCATCGGCCAGAGTCAAACGTGGCTGAAAGCGCGTGCTCCTCCGCCGTGACGCCTGTGCTTTGGTTTGAGATGCAAGGCGAAACGGACGAAAGTGAGCGCAATTATCAAGCCAGGGTGTGAGCTGGCAGCACCATCAAGAAGCCTGTCAAGAAACTTCACAGGGGGATACTATGGTCGGTGTTAACATTATGTTCAGATCCCAGGCAGTGTGTAGGGGTACCCTGAAACACCCTCCTCGCAAAAGCCGAAACGCCAAAAACGAGCCGTTCAAACGCTGTAGAAGTTAGAAGCCGATTACGTCTTTGCTCTGCAGCTTCTGTCTCTGTTCCAACCTGCAAGCCTCCAATTTGCAGTTCCAACGGAAAGATAAAAGCGACCCATCAAAAGGACAGAATGGGACTCCACCAGAGAGAGAGAAGACTAAAGCACAAAGGCAGTCGGGGCTGAGGCAGCGTGAATGGGTAGTTCCTGCGCGTTCAGACGTTTGATCTAAGCAGGATCTCGCACCTTGTTTCTAACCGCGCGTGTTTTTCGTGCGCTTGCTGCGTGTGGGATGAAAGCTCTGGGCTCCCTTAAGTGGCCGGCATTGACAGTCTAAAAGGGGGCATCGGCGGTTCTGGCGGTGGCATTGTATAGCCCTCAGACGCTATCGACGCTGAGGCGCGCTTGGGCAGAGCGCGGCTCGGCCGGATCGATCCCGACCCCCCTGGACGGACGGACGGACGGCCCCCGCGACTCCGAGCGCATCTGTCCCAGGTCGATAGTCCCTCGGAAAAAAGGAGAGCTGAGCCACATAACAAGGGCGACTAAACCACACTTTCCTGGCCCATGCCCCTATCCGGATAATAATAATCCTTATTATTATAACATATCATCATTATTTCACACTTATTTTTAATTAACTTTACGTCGCCTCCTCTTTAATGAATTGATGTCTCTTCCCAGCACTGTACAATTAACTTTAATTATTGCTTTTACTGTCATGTCATGCCTTTATTTGTACTTTCCTTGGCCTTAATTGTGCCTGCCGCTGCTTCTCTTTCAGGAGCTCTGAGCGCGCCGTCTGAGTTATTAAGTTATTATTGTTATAATGGCGCGGCCCAAATCGCGTTGCACGGAAAACGAATAAACAAACAACTCTGCAGATATTGGGCGAGTGCAATACGTACGGAGGACGATTAAAGTTCCACTGATCAAAATTTAGAGCGGCGCGCAATATTGTTATGATTTTTAATCTCGGTGGAATTTTCCGCGGAAAAGCATCCTTGTGAGCTCATTTTGTTTTCTCCACTGAAACTCCCTGTCTGGGGAGTGGAGAGCGACTGAACGAACGAATCGCGTTTCCCTTTCCCTTCCGCCGGCGGTTCACGTTGATGAAAACTAATCGTACACAGAAGGAGCGGCGACAGAGCGCGAACCGAGCCGAGCGGGCCCCCGGCGTGGAACGGCGAGGCGGCTGCGGAAACGACCCGAACGTTCCACAACGCCGACGCGGTGACACGAACCGACGGGGCGCGCGGAGCGCGGCTGGAGCGGGACCCCCCTTAAGTGGGGAAAGTTGATTGGGTCGTTTTGAGCCGCTGACAGCTTCTGGGGCCGGGGTCTATTGCATTAGTTACGAGGCGCAATCGCGCCGTCGGGCTGCCCGTCTTGGATAGCACTGCGCAGACGCTGACAAGCAAAGCAACCTCTCAATGTCATACACTGCGTCCATAAAAGCAATAAACCTGGGCGCTCGAGAGTCACAGGCCATATTTCAAAATCACTTAGGTGTTTTTTCTGCCACAGTAATGGCATCTGTGCTTCAGGGGAAAATATAAAAATATAAACAACCCTTTATGGCCACTTTGTCGTGATCTGTGAGCACGTAAATGACTATATTTAATACATTCTTGGCACATCTGAGAATATACTCATCTACGCTTGCTCATATCCTACAGAGCTGTATTAAACCACGTTTAATATTACCCTGCTTTGTTTCACATTTAGTTTGTTGCTTTAAAGCACAGTCCCCCATGTGCACGAGTGCGTTTTTACTATTTTTTATTACTGCCCCATACAAACTGCCACCCTTTTATCTGTCAAAGCTGCTTTGATTCATCTTATTTCAATTATCCGTACTGTAGATCCACTCACAGTGCTTTGATAAAGTGACACTGTGCACATTTTATGAACATCAATTGAACACCGGCGGGTTTTTAACTCGCGTTTCAATGCCATCGCTTGTACACAGCAATAAGAGCAGGCGTGAAAGACTCCACACTTTATTTTCCTACTTAACTAACAAACAGCTACAACTGACACAAAGGCATAAATAATAGAATTCAGGCAGTCTTTCACCGCTAGTGTTTGGAAAAAAACACCACTGAACAGCTACAGCATTCCCCCAGAGCCTTTTATCATATTATAGAGCCTTTTGTTATTTTATTAATTATTATAATTGGACCCACACAACGGCACCTCATTGCATATTATTACTCAATGACACGATTAAATTCCAAGCAATGTATTCACTTAAAACAACAGTTTTCACAAATTACTTTCTGTTCGTTCATGTTAAATAGTGTTCGTTTTACAATATACTGTTGTTCTAGGACTGGGGGGAAAATTCACAACTATGGTGCCTCAAGAAAAATAGCAAAATGTCTGCTACTACCAGCTTAATTTCCGAAATCATCTTTACAAGGAGGAAAAGAATTACACAGTTTAGTATTATGGTCACGTCTTTACTTCCAGGTATCTTATAAAAGTCGCTTGTAATTTTAACAGATAAGTCGTCTTTGGCCGTGAAGACCTCAGCACAGCAGGGTCAGTCTGACTGCAGGCTTCAAGTGCCGAGACAGATAAGGGAAGTGGATATATAACAATTATCCTCACGTCCTCCAGTGACTGCTCAAGTCCACCCAAGCACTACTTATACCACCCAGCTGAGAGAATTCCTCCTGCTTCTACAGCGAAGCAAAAAACACAAAAAGAACCATCTGCAGGCCCTGTCGATATTCCTGACAGACAATCTTTGCTACACAAGGGCCAGCTCCATGGGGACCAGGTGGGTGGGCGTGTGGGCTGACCTGCCGAGAATTCTGCAGAAGAGCGTGTCCGCTGCTTATTAGGGACTGTGCTACAGAAAACACGTGTTCTACTGGGATTGAGAACGTCTCTACGCTGCTTTGTCATGGCCGTGCTATAAAAACGTGTATTTCCTGCCTTGCGGGGACCGGGCGGCAGAAAAGTGTGTAAACTGCTTTGTGGGGACTCGGCTACAGAAATGTGTGAATGCTGCTTTGTGATGAACTGGCCACAGGAATGTGTAGATTCTACTTTGTGATGAACACGCCATGGAATTGTGTAAACGAGTGGTTCCCATTTCAAAGCCATAACCCCATCTGGACTTACCGTAGCACAGCTTCCCATTTCATCACGTGAACCTTTTGCTCAGGACTACAGAACTGTGCGTACAGGAAACACAGGAACAAAATGCGTTATTATTACGACCCTGAGCATCCACAAAGGTATGTTTTTCTGAACATGTGAGGACCTGACGTGATATGTTTCACTGTAGTGTAGCAGTGCAGAGTCCGAGCCAAGCGAGACCAGATGAAAGGAGCAAGGCAACAGATCCTGCTTTACTGTTGAGCGCACGCCAGTGCGAGAATCTGATGTAACCACGTGTAAACAGTGCATTTGGAGATGTGACGGCATACGCGTGGCTCTCGCACAGTGGTCGAAGAACAGAGAGGCAGCAGCGGGCCTCCGCAACCACATATTCACCATCAACATATAACAAATATACACATACGCACACGTGCGTGCATGTACACACACTTACACACACACACACACGTGCACAGACAGGCGCACGGAGAGATCCAGAGGACAGGACGGGATGGGAGGTGGCGGGGTGGGGTGAAAATAAGCAATTTGGAAACAAGCAGTGCCAGAAGAGGAGAGAGAGAGCAGTACTCTAACAGGGGGAGAGAGAGAAAACAAAGAAACCTTTGTGTAAGACACAGAGATAGTGAAAGAGAAATATGGACAGAGAGAGACACAGAGATAGTAAAAGAGAAATATAAACAGAGTGAGTTACAGGGACAGTGAGAGAGAGTGAAAGAGAAATATGGACAGAGTGAGTCACAGGGACAGTGAGAGAGAGAAAGAGAAATATGGACAGAGTGAGTCACAGGGACAGTGAGAGTGTGAAAGAGAAAGATGGACAGAGTGAGTCACAGGGACAGTGAGAGAGTGAAAGAGAAAGATGGACAGAGTGAGTCACAGGGACAGTGAGAGAGTGAAAGAGAAAGATGGACAGAGCGAGTCACAGGGACAGTGAGAGAGAGTGAAAGAGAAAGATGGACAGAGTGAGTCACAGGGACAGTGAGAGTGAAAGAGAAAGATGGACAGAGTGAGTCACAGGGACAGTGAGAGTGAAAGAGAAAGATGGACAGAGTGAGTCACAGGGACAGTGAGAGTGAAAGAGAAAGATGGACAGAGTGAGTCACAGGGACAGTGAGAGAGTGAAAGAGAAAGATGGACAGAGTGAGTCACAGGGACAGTGAGAGAGTGAAAGAGAAAGATGGACAGAGCGAGTCACAGGGACAGTGAGAGAGAGTGAAAGAGAAAGATGGACAGAGTGAGTCACAGGGACAGTGAGAGAGTGAAAGAGAAAGATGGACAGAGTGAGTCACAGGGACAGTGAGAGAGAGTGAAAGAGAAAGATGGACAGAGTGAGTCACAGGGACAGCGAGAGAGAGAGTGAAAGAGAAAGATGGACAGAGTGAGTCACAGGGACAGTGAGAGAGTGTGAGAGAGAAAGATGGACAGAGTGAGTCACAGGGACAGTGAGAGAGAGTGAAAGAGAGAGATGGACAGAGTGAGTCACAGGGACAGTGAGAGTGAGAGAGAAAGATGGACAGAGCGAGTCACAGGGACAGTGAGAGAGTGTGAGAGAGAAAGATGGACAGAGTGAGTCTCAGGGACAGTGAGAGAGAGTGAAAGAGAAAGATGGACAGAGTGAGTCACAGGGACAGTGAGAGAGTGAAAGAGAAAGATGGACAGAGTGAGTCACAGGGACAGTGAGAGAGTGAAAGAGAAAGATGGACAGAGTGAGTCACAGGGACAGTGAGAGAGTGAAAGAGAAAGATGGACAGAGTGAGTCACAGGGACAGTGAGAGAGTGAAAGAGAAAGATGGACAGAGTGAGTCACAGGGACAGTGAGAGAAAGTGAAAGAGAAAGATGGACAGAGTGAGTCACAGGGACAGTGAGAGAGTGAAAGAGAAAGATGGACAGAGTGAGTCACAGGGACAGTGAGAGAGCGTGAAAGAGAAAGATGGACAGAGTGAGTCTCAGGGACAGTGAGAGAGAGTGAAAGAGAAAGATGGACAGAGTGAGTCTCAGGGACAGTGAGAGAGAGTGAAAGAGAAAGATGGACAGAGTGAGTCACAGGGACAGTGAGAGAGTGAAAGAGAAAGATGGACAGAGTGAGTCTCAGGGACAGTGAGAGAGTGAAAGAGAGAGATGGACAGAGTGAGTCACAGGGACAGTGAGAGTGAGAGAGAAAGATGGACAGAGCGAGTCACAGGGACAGTGAGAGAGTGTGAGAGAGAAAGATGGACAGAGTGAGTCACAGGGACAGTGAGAGAGTGAAAGAGAGAGATGGACAGAGTGAGTCACAGGGACAGTGAGAGTGAGAGAGAAAGATGGACAGAGCGAGTCACAGGGACAGTGAGAGAGTGTGAGAGAGAAAGATGGACAGAGTGAGTCTCAGGGACAGTGAGAGAGCGTGAAAGAGAAAGATGGACAGAGTGAGTCACAGGGACAGTGAGAGAGCGTGAAAGAGAAAGATGGACAGAGTGAGTCACAGGGACAGTGAGAGAGCGTGACAGAGAAAGATGGAGAGAGAGAGACAGACAGAGGGGGGCAGATAAAAGTTTAGAGCAGGACTCACCGGTGAGGACAGCCTTAGCGGACGTGTCGGCCAGGTCCAGGGCGGACTTTCCGTCGGTGTTGCGGATGGTGGGGTCGGCCCCGTGCTGGAGCAGCACTGTGCAGGGGAAACACAAGCAATACCTCAGCTCTGGCAGGCACAGGCTACTGCTAACGGTGCCTCCGCCGCCGCCGCCGCCGCTAACCCCGCTAACGCGGGCGCTGACGGCGCTGCCGCCGCCCGGGCTGTTGGCCGCTAGTGCTCTCCCTGGCATGGCGCCGATATAAACACACATCGCACGCGTACGCGGCGGGAGAGGGGAGGGGGAGACCGGCCGCGGAGCGGGAGGAGGCGAAAGCAACGCACGCTGCAGAGAGATGGAGCAGAGAAAAAGGATCCCATGTTATTAAGGGAGTGAGACTCCAGGCACGGCCATGTGACTGGGGCTCAGGTATGAGAGCGGAATATCAAAGCTTTTCTCTCTCCCCCTCTCTCCTGTTACGGAGCGCGCGCACGCTCTCTCTCCCCCTCCCTCTCTCTCGCTCTCCCTCTACTCCCCGGAGAGAGAGAGAGAGAGAGAGAGAGAGAGAAAGAGAGAGAGAGAAAGAGAGAGAGAGAGAGAGAGCGCGTGCTTTCCAGCAGGCTGCTTTTTTAAATTTCCTCCAGGCTGTGAGTGGAGTCACACCTCCAGTGGGCAGTGTCCCCGAACTGTCTGCACCCCTTCCCCCCCTTCGGGTGGGTGCAGCGCACGCACGCACGCACGCACGCACGCACGCACCACACATGCACACAAACAGCCTTTTTTTCTCTCAGCCCTCATCAGCGTGGCTTTTATTCAGTCCAGCGGGTGTTTTTTTGGGATGAGACTCTGTTCACTGCAGGCTGGGGGGTGTTTTTTTGGGATGAGACTCTGTTCACTGCAGGCTGGGGGGTGTTTTTTGGGATGAGACTGTTCACTGCAGGCTGGGGGGTGTTTTTTGGGATGAGACTCTGTTCACTGCAGGCTGGGGGGTGTTTTTTTGGGATGAGACTCTGTTCACTGCAGGCTGGGGGGTGTTTTTTTGGGATGAGACTCTGTTCACTGCAGGCTGGGGGGTGTTTTTTGGGATGAGACTGTTCACTGCAGGCTGGGGGGTGTTTTTTTGGGATGAGACTCTGTTCACTGCAGGCTGGGGGGTGTTTTTTTGGGATGAGACTCTGTTCACTGCAGGCTGGGGGGTGTTTTTTGGGATGAGACTCTGTGCACTGCAGGCTGGGGGGTGTTTTTTTGGGATGAGACTCTGTGCACTGCAGGCTGGGGGGTGTTTTTTGGGATCAGACCCTCTTCAGTACGGGCTGTGGGGGGGTTTTCGGGAAGAAAACCTCTTCGGTACGGGCTTGGGGGTGTTTTTTTTGGGAGGAGAACCTCTTCAATGTAGGCTGGGGGGTGTGTTTTGGGAGGAGAACCTCTTCGATGCGGGCTGGGGCATGTTTTTTGGGAGGAGATCCTCTTTGGTGAGGGCTGGGCGTGTTTTTTGGGAGGAAACCCAATTCAGCACAGGATGGGGCGTGTTTTTTGAGAGGAGACTGTCTTTGGTACGGGCTGGGGGTTTGTTTTTAGGGAGGAGACTCTTTGTGAGGGCTGAGGAGCGTTTTTTAAGAGGAGACCCTCTTCGGTGAGGGCTGGGGTGCGTTTTTTGGGAGGAGATCCGCTTTGGTGCAGGCTGAGGGTGTTTTTCTGGGAGGAGACCCTCTTCGGCGCGGGCTGGGGAGTGTTTTTTGGGAGAAGAATCTCTTCGGCGCGGGCTGGGGAGTGTTTTTTGGGAGAAGAATCTCTTCGGAGCGGGCTAGGGGGTGTTTTTTTTGGAGAAGAATCTCTTCGGAGCGGGCTAGGGGGTGTTTTTTGGGAGAAGAATCTCTTCGGAGCGGGCTAGGGGGTGTTTTTTGGGAGAAGAATCTCTTCGGAGCGGGCTAGGGGGTGTTTTTTGGGAGGAGACCCTCTTTGGAGCGGGCTGAGGACGTGTTTTTTGGGATGAGAGCCTCACGCGCACACACATAATAAATTTTAAAAATGAATAAACAGACTCAGGTTGAACAGCACAGAAAGACTTATGGGTGCACGCATGCGCGCAGACAAACGGTATCGCGCCCAACCAGGACTCTCCAAACCGCCGCGGGCACCTCGAAAGAAAGTCACTGCTCCATCGTTTTCGGTGCTGCCCATTTCTGATATAAAAAACTGGCTCCCTGCTGTCTCCCCTTCCCAACCTCCCAGCTGCCCGCGACGAACAGGTGAACAGATTTGAACCCCCTTTTATCCCCAAAATGTGTTTTTTTTTTGTAATTATACATCAGTCACCGCCTGTGTATTGCCATGACTGTGAAGCAGCACAGAGGATGGTGTGTTGCTGTAAGCCATTAAATCTTCCATTAGAATATTCAATTCTGCTCTCACAGACGGATAAGGCTTTTAGCGAATCGCAGGTCATTAAAACACACAACAGAACCCCTATTTGTATGCACGCTTTCCAGAGGAGCACAGCCTGCGCTTCCCACTGACAGAGGGGGGGGGGGACCAGAGTACCACAGAGATGGGACGCATTAAAATTCGGAGGAGCACCTCTGACAGCTTGCCTATCTATCAGGTGTCAGGAGACATCGTTCTAGAACCGGCTCTCTGAACCCGGACGTGCCCTTCCAGCCTGGGCGCTCTCTCCCTCTCTCCCTCTCTCCCTCTCTCCCTCTCTTCCTCTCTTCCTCTCTTCCTCTCTTCCTCTCTCCCTCTCTCCCTCTCTCCCTCTCTCCCTCTCTCCCTCTCTTCCTCTCTTCCTCTCTTCCTCTCTCCCTCGCACACGCACACACACACACACGCGCACACACACGTACACACACGCACACACACACGCGCACACACACACACACACACACACACACACACACACACACACACACACACACACACACACACACACACACACACACACACACACACACACACACACACACACACACACAACTCTTTCTCTCTGTCTCCTGCTCTCTCACACACACAGACATACACACATACTCTCTCCACTCGCTCTCTCTCTTACTTTCTCTCTCTCACACGCACTCTCACTCTCTGTTTCTCTCTCACTCTCTCTTGTTCCCATGGTTTTCTCAACCGAGGCGACGGGCGAGCACACACACAAATGACTAATGCACACAGGAGTGCTCGGAATACAAAAAGCAAGCCAACAGAATGAAGGAGGGAGTGACTGAGAGACATGGGCGAGAAAATGAGAGTAAAGAGGCAGGGAGACGGCTGAGAGTGGGAGAGGGGCATGACAGAGATGTAAGAAGAGAAGGAAAGGGGAGAGGGAAAGAGAGAGAGGGGAGAGAGGTCACCTATGATCGTTGGTTTACAGAAAGGCTCCCTGAGTACCCACAGGGTTCGTGCACACGCACGCGCACACGCACACGCACACAGAGGACTGATTGTAAAAGAAATTAGATGCGAGAAGGGAAGAGCAGAAATGCTGTAATTATTATCTGCTGTTAAAAGAAAAGATTAATCAAACCCACCCAAAGAGAGGAACAGGTTCTAAAGGTTAATGCATCTTTCAGCAGAAAGAAGCTGCACTCTCTTTGTGTTAAGAGATGCTTGTTAAATAAAGGAAGGGGGTTGTGCTCTCTGAGTTAAGAGATGCTTGTTAAGGAAGGGGAGGGGGGCTGCACTCTCTTTGTGTTAAGAGATGCTTGTTAAGGAAGGGGAGGGGGCTGCACTCTGTGTTAAGAGATGCTTGTTAAGGAAGGGGAGGGGGCTGCGCTATGTGTTAAGAGATGCTTGTTAAGGAAGGGGAGGGGGCTGCACTCTCTGTGTTAAGAGATGCTTGTTAAGGAAGGGGAGGGGGCTGCACTCTGTGTTAAGAGATGCTTGTTAAGGAAGGGGAGGGGGCTGCACTCTCTGTGTTAAGAGATGCTTGTTAAGGAAGGGGAGGGGGCTGCACTCTCTGTGTTAAGAGATGCTTGTTAAGGAAGGGGAGGGGGCTGCACTCTGTGTTAAGAGATGCTTGTTAATGAAGGGGAGGGGGCTGCACACTCTGTGTTAAGAGATGCTTGTTAAGGAAGGGGAGGGGGCTGCACTCTCTGTGTTAAGAGATGCTTGTTAAGGAAGGGGAGGGGGCTGCGTAAAATCTAAAGTAATCTAAAGTAATTAGATGCGAGAAGGGAAGAGCAGAAATGCTGTAATTATTATCTTCTGTTAAAAGAATTTATGGATCCTTTTTTGAATCAGTAAGAAAAACAGTGCTGAGACAGATGACTCTCAAGACGGACCAGAACGCAAATACGCAATTGCCCCTCCCCTTCCTTAACACAAAGAGAGTGCAGCCCCCTCCCCTTCCTTAACAAGCATCTCTTAACACATAGCGCAGCCCCCTCCCCTTCCTTAACAAGCATCTCTTAACACAGAGTGCAGCCCCCACCCCTTCCTTAACAAGCATCTCTTAACACAACCTAGAAGCATGAGAAAAATGAATGCTCCCGATCAGTGTTTAATGGAGACACAGACACAACGTTTCGACCAGAAGGTCTTCATCAGGCATCAAGAAAAACCAGTGAACAACCCAGTATATATACACATGCGAAGTTGATACAACACACACCTCTAGTATAACATGAAAATTACAAGATTTAAGATCAGGTTTCCTTTAGCTTTGAGTTTTTATTTATAGTAATGCAGTGTTTTCCCTGCAATTGTAAAACGAGCGTACAGGATGCAGGAATGATGGAGTGGAGTGGACCGGAGACGTGCCGCCTTTTTTAATCTTCATTGATTCTACACCAAGGCTTCTTAACGTGAAAATAAGTTTCTGATGTTTAATATTTTCTTGTGGAACTGCAATGTCACTATTTGTCTCTTGTTTGGAGTGTCAAGACCACAAGGTAACGTTACCCCACGTTCGTGATCATTGTATTGGCATGGTTGAACATAACGGTACCTCCGTACTCCGACGTAATATTACTGCATCAACTCTATTTAAATAATCAACAAGCTATCTAACGTTACACAGACACTGCCTCTCATAGCTAGCTAGGGAAAGTTTGCTATCAATGTTCAGTTTGAATAACCCATTTCCCCATAATGTAACTTACAGCGAGTCATTACTAGAATCGGGAGCTAACGTGAGCAAGGCGCCGCCGCCTGTGGCGAAATATCATGAAGCCACGGTGAAATTTTTCTCCAAGCCAAGGAAGTGCAGCAGTGAATCACGCCCACTGCGTTCATGATGTTGAAAGGTTTTGCAAAGGTCAGAGTGTTGTTAACGTTAACACAAAAGGTGCACACAACCTTGGCAAAACTGCAAAGTAATGCCAGGTGCCGCTATTTTCTTTCCTCCAAGAGCAACGCTCAAGAAACAAACAATCCCAACAACTCCCTGGCACTTTAATTTCATCTAACGTATCTTAACTAATCTAGTATATTTTTATTGAATGTTCTAAAAAAATAAATAAATGTAAAAAATTTTGTAACTGTAACGTTGTTAAAGGTGCTCTCTAATATGCAATTGCGGCATCTTAATTATAATTTGACATAGGTTACACACTTTATTTGTATGCAATAAATGCAGCGTATTAAGTAGGGGTGTCACGATACCGATTCGAAATCGAAAATCGATCGAAATGAGCGTTCGATTTCGAAATCACAAGCTGGTTCGCGATTCTCCAAGTTTTTTTTTTTCTCTCCACCCCCGCCCCCCGCGCCCTCTTCTTAGCCTTTCATGTGATGGGTAAAATGTAAAAAAAAGTAGCCTACTTGGCCATCTCTAATGTAAGCGTTTCCGACAAAACGAAACTTGACGCCTTCCACTGCATTTTGTTCGTCCACGCAGGCGTGCATCCGAAGAAAAAACAACAACGATATTTCAAAGAAGACACAGCTGCTAGTTAACGTTAGCTTACCGGTAGTCTGCATTATTTTTCGACACATGGCCACTGCCGGAGTCGGAGATGGAGAAACAGAACTGCAAAATCCTCCTGCTTCCCTCAAGTCACCGGTGTGGCAACAGTTTGCCTTCCCCGTGAGTTATATAAACAACAAACGCGTCATTGACAAAAAAACGACAGTTTGTCAGCTATGCTACACGCGAGTACCATACGCCACCTCAGGCAACACGTCAAATATGGCAGGACACATTCGCAGGCATCACAAAGAAATAGATTTGACTGGGAAAAAAACATTGACACAGGCAACTCTTCCATTCTCATTTAGAGCCAAGCTTCCACAAAATTCAACTTGCGCTAAAGAAATAACTAGCGCAATAGGAGTGTTTGTAGCATCAGACATGCGACCCTATTCGGTGGTGGAGAACGCTGGATTTAAGCATTTAATGCAGAATTAATTGCCTTGACGACAATGTAAATGTAAATGACCGTTGTCAGGGCATAAAACCAATGTGTAAATTGTTAATAGCGTGGTAAATGTTCAACTGTTTATTATTCTAGAGTCTAGTTTTGATAAAGCTCTTAACTGTTTAGGTGTGTTTAAATATTCTCATATTTTTGTTATTATTTATAATTGTTATTATTCAAATAAAAGTTACTTATTGAGAAACAAGTATTTTTCTTTACAAATCAAGACTCGATAGTCTAACAATGGCATAGCCATTAGTTAGACTATAGTGCTGGAAAAAAAAATAGTGCTGGAAAAAAATCAAAAATCGAATCGAATCGTGACCTTAAAATCGAAAGTCAAATCGAATCGCGGATTTGGAGAATCGTGACACCCCTAGTATTAAGTCATCCTCCTTGCGATCATAAATCTTGAATATGCAGAGCGAACAGTTTGAAGGCAAATATAAATTTCAGGCCACCTGCTGCGCCGCCTGACCGAAGCTGACCACGCCGATATGCCATCCTGTGTGCCCGTGTGGAAAAAAATAATAATAAAAGAAAACACGCCTGGTGTGTTGTGTGATATCTAACGTGCCTTTAAATTGAACAAATATTCCAAAGACTATTTTCAGTGGTAATCTGTGTAATTCAGTCAAGCATCTGCTAAATGCTAAAATTCAGCTGTCTGAGTGCAAATTCTTACTTAAAAAAAAAACAGATCTTGGTGTCACATTGGTGTCACATTGAGTGGACAAGTAAAGTAAAAGGCTGTTTGTCCTCACACCTATTTTTGAAGTTGAGCAAGTTCTGATTCTTTAGCATTAATTGGAAACTTCGTTTTGATTTTAGAGCACAAATGTTGCAGCAGGAAGAATACTGATCACAAAAAGGAACCATCAAGCCACCGATGAGATCGGTTAAATGACCAGTAAATGGACCTCTTCAATATTTATTGGAACTTGCCATCTCAATTTGTAGAACCGGACCATTTGGAATGAGCGATTTTTATGAAAGTAACATGGCTATTGGATTTTGTCTAAATATTTGTCTCGGTACAATGAAATGGCCCACTTGAATCATACCAGAAAACAGCTGGGCATACTCAATGTCATCTTTTGTCGTCAAGCAATTCTAGTATTGAATACCTGACATGTCAGTGGAGACTTCCTCCTGTGATTATGACAGCGGCCATTGTCAGTGACAATTTTAGACATACATATTGCGTAGCTTTTAGATAGACTGCACCACATTACCGCCAAGATAGACTGCACCACATTACCGCCAAGATAGACTGCACCACATTACCGCCAGGTTTCACATCGTCTTCAAAAATCCATGCTTACTGCAAGTGGTCATTTGTAATCATCATTTTCCATGAATTTCACATGCCCCGAATTGATCCCCATTTTGTCACTGAAATTTATGGAGATAACACAGCTTAAATATGCATCACCCAGATGGCTCTCCGCCTTGCTATTTCCCTGGCCCAGTAGTTGCGTACACTTTCCTCCAAGTTTGAATTGTTCATTGTTTTTTTTCTTGGTACTAGTATTGGTTTAACAGGCACAAACACATCACAATCCTTTTTTAGATTGGCCTGAAGTGTTAATTTATAAAGTAACAGTCGGTTCTAAGAATACCAGGTATGAAAGTTCTCATGATCCAGTACACCGTCATTTTGAGACACGTGGGACCAAACTTGCCACGGGATGATGTTGCTATAGTAACCCAGTACCTATTTAGTGAAGAGGCAGTGGTCCTGGAGTTCTGAGGCAAAAAAAACATTTGTCTTATAATCTTCAGAAAACATTGCCAGGGAGAAAATGAATATCTACCCTTGACGCAGATAACAGTGTGTTGGAGGTTAGCAGGTTAGCATCTTCAGCAGTGATAGTGATCGACTCAGTACCTCGAGCGCTTGGTTACCCAGGGTGTCTGCAGGTATCAAGAAGTTAATTTTAAGACTTTTTAAGACATTTTTAATGCCACCTAGAATGAAATTTAAGACCAAACTTGCAACAAAAATAAACATGAAGTGTATACACTCTTCGCAACTGAGTATGTAATATTGTCAAGAATGAAGTTAGCAGAAGTGGTTCTAGTATTCCACAAACCACCGGATGCTCTTGAAAGGGAGCAGTACGCCTAACTGGAGAAGACAATGGGCGATATTTTCAGGCTCTTACTCCAGTGCGCTAAGACAGGCGGTGTGGCAAAAATGTGTAATGGAATGGAATGCTCTGTGTCTACTGCATGTGTACTGCATTCAATTCCATGCCACATTTTCGCCACACCACCTGTCTTAGTGCACAGCGCACTGGAGTAAGAGCCTGAAAACAGCACCCACTGGGCCTCAGCACGCAATTGGGCCTCATTCAAGTACAAATTTGATCGTAAATGGGAACATAAATGTGTAGATTAGATTTACAATTAATTTACATCGAGGTCAAACTTTTGATGAATGCAGTTCTAAATCAACATTGAGGCAAAACGACACTAATTACTTGAGTTTAAGGACATTTGTCCAAATGTTTATTACAGTGAAATAGGGGTCGGTGTGGCTAGAGAGCCTGTGGGGTGGGATCAGGTTTCAGTGGAGGGTTTGTAGCTAGATAGCTACTGCAATGGCGGAGGTGAAGAAGCTCAGTGAAGTGAAATGACAAGCCGACAGGGCTCGTTCAAAAACCAGAATCGGAATTGCTTTTCCTCGATGGCAACAGCTGAAGTTCAGCAAGGGGATGAAGAGCGATGTGGAGTTGGCGTGTTTTCTGTTGGACCTGTAAGTAACGTTACCTCTAGCTATGCAGCTAGCTATGGTGACTGGGCGGGGGTTGGATATATGATTGTAATATGAAGCTGAAAATAGATATTAAACCATTAGACAACAAAGCAAGCATTTTATAAACCCACTCTCTGTCCTAAAGGTCACACTGTTAAAGGAAGTGCTCCCGTTTAATGAATCAATCGCTAGGCCTAGGCTACATTATTGCCCTCAAACATCAAATGGCACGGAAAAAATTATGCCCTTCTTTGGACAACGAAGAATAATTCTCCTTCATCCCAGGAAAGTGGTTATTGGTGTGTAAGGACTGTACACGTACACACTGTGGTCAGTTCAATCCTGACTTGACAGGGCAAATACAAGAAGAGTTGTTCGAATTTGCGGCAACACGAGTGTGGGCTGTAACTCCAAATAAGCGCTGCAAAGAAAACCCGTTCATGACGCCAAAACAGCTAAAATAAACTGCGCGGTCAATGGAAAATAGCTTTGCACACAGACGAATTTCGCGAGATAATCAGCTATACAATAAAAAAAGAATCGCCACTACCTTCAGCTGCCAATGAGTGATCCCTGTAACAAATAAACATTAAAAGACTAAGAGCAGGATAAAGAACAGGAAAGTACCGAAATTGCTTTAAAACGCATAAATCTGGGATCGTATAATTGTGCAGAACGGAGCAATTGGAGTCTGCTGGCGTGCTCTTGAATATTGTTCGCTTTGCATATGGGATTCTACCGCCCTGAATCCCATTGTGCCAAGCTTGAAACATTTGCGACATATACTGCATCGGGCTTCGGAGACATTACCGGCCACGGGTTTTAACCATGTTATGGGTTTTAACCATGAGTATTCGCTTTTCTCAAGCCATTTATCGTTAAACCTGCATTTACCCATGAATCCGTTAGTTTGCTAGCTTGGCTATTACATAGAACTTAGATTGTTACCTCCCTTGACTGAATCCGAAGCAGAAATTTAGCAGAAAGTAATCTTGTCAGAATCGCTCCTACTGACAGTAGCCTACTACGGTGGAACAGTTTAGATTGCTTGGTAACGTAGAAGCACCCGCGAACTCTTGCGGTCACGTGACTTCACCTAAAAAGGATCCTTGCGTATTTTTAAAAAAAAATCCAGTTTCTATCGTATTTGGTTTTCTTTCAGTTTATCATTTGGCAAAACTCAATCACACCGTATAGTGAGATTGGGAACACATCGCCTCAAAAAATATTTAAGACCTTTCAAAAACGAATTTAATACAATTTAATACATTTTAAGGCCTTTTTTTAATAAATATGAATTTAAGACTATTTAAGACTTTTTAATGACCCGCGGACACCCTGTTACCTCCATTAATTTCAGGCGACAATTGGCTTAATTATGGAATTAATTGCTCAGAAGTCAGAACTATAAACCTCAGCAGGATTAATTACTCCAGGATTGCCCAGTTACATCAGTATTGCATGTCCATTGCCCTACATGCACACACACAAGAACAAGTTTAGCATAAAAAAACAAACCCTTTTTTCAGTAATGTTTTAGTGGTAGTTCTCCAGTGTTAGGCTAGCTGGCTTTCCTTGCTGATATGAAAATTTATATCCTAATAAGATTTTTTGCCATATCACCCACCCCACCCAGACCATGGGGCCAACCATGCATGGGAACAGTGCCTTAACAGATATCAGACTGGGGTTAATCCACACACTGGAAGAGTGCCTTAAAGGAATAGTTTACATTATTTGGACCCAGGTCCGCTGAGATAATCACCACAAATTATGTGATAAATTGGGGGATATATCGGGCGCAAGCCCTCCTGCTTTGAGTACACGTAGCTTCCTCTCTGTTAGCCGTTAGCCAAATAACATTGATTTAATGAGGGCTTAGAATCTCCCCCTGACAGCTATTTAACAACGAGGCCAATATAGCCAAAAAGCAGTATTATTAGTTAGTTTTGGACCACTTGCCTTAACAACGGAAAAGATACGTTGCGTAGCTACTCTTGCTGAATGCACTTACGGCAGTGGCACTTCTCAGGGTTGCCTGGCGACAGCCTTGACATCGATAGATCAATGTAAGCAAAACTGCACATGACTTTACTGGTGTGCTGAAAGAACTGCACGTAGGCTACACTGCCTGGCCAAAACAAACGTTGCACACTCGAATATTTCGTTGGACCGCCTTTAGCTTTGATTACGGCGCGCATTCGTCGTGGCATTGTTTTGACAACCTTATGCAACGTCGCAACATTTATTTCCGTTCAAAGTTGCATAAATCTTTGGCCGAGATCTTGTATTGACGACAGGAGAGTCGAACCACTGCGTAAAGTCTTCTCCAGCACATCCCAAAAACTTTCAATGGGGTTAAGGTCAGAACTCTGGTGGCCAATTCATGTGTGAAAATGATTCCTCATGTTCCCTGAACCACTCTTTCACAATTTGAGCCCGATGAATCTTGGCATTGTCGTCCTGCACCCATATGCCCATTGATGGGATAACCTGGTCATTCAGCGCATTCAGGTAATCAGCTGACTCAATTTTATTGCTGCATAACGTTGCTGAGCCTAGACCTGACCAATTGAAGCAACCCCAGATCATAACACTGCCTCAAGAGGCTCATACAGTGGGCACTATGCATGACGGGTGCAACGGCAACTTTTTTTTTTGGCCAGGCAGTCTATAATGGTGCACAAGTGCATCTACCTGGAGTGCAAGAACAAAGACTACATTTCCATTAAAAAACCCTAACCAGATGCGATAATGGTTCGTTGCCAAGCAACTGCTGCCATGATCAACTGTCGTGCAACCAGGAGTTGTAAGCTAGGTGTCGTGAAGTACGTGCCATTGATAAGGCAAGTGGTCCAAAACAAACTAATAATACGTTTGATTAAAAGATATGTATTTATGCAAGCAAATAAACATGTGACAAAGTGATTATTTAAGTTTGGTTTATAAATAGTGTCTTTGTTAAATAGCTCTCATGGGGTGATTATATTACTTTGCTAACAACGCTAAAAGCTAACAGCTACGCATACTTGAGGCAGGAGGGCTGGAGCCCAATATGTCCCCCATTTTAGCACATCATTTGTGGCGAGTAGCTTAGTGAACCTGGGTCTAAAAAATGCGTACTCTCTCTTTAACAGGTACCAGACCATGGAGCCCATCCACACAATGGAACAGTGCCTTAATAGATACCAGATGGTGGGGCTTCACCCACACACGGAAACAGTGCCTTAACCAAACCATGGGGCCAATCCACATACTGAAACAGTGCCTCAACAGATACCAGACCGTGGGGTTCATCATCCACACACTGGAACAGTGCCTTAACAGATACCAGGCGGTGGCTTAATGAGATGAGCCATCCGACAGCACTGAGCTAAGAGTGAACGGGACAGGAATAAACAGATTTTTTGGCATATGTGAAGCATCCGTAGAGTCTGCACACGCATATATACAACGGTTATTTTGTTGAGTGGGAAGTGGCGCTACTGCGACGCCTCGTCTGGACTAAAGACACTGTGCAGTGGTGCCGCTTAGCAACATTAACACAGTAATAGCATAATACCGTTTGATTACGGGCGGCTGAGTGTGCTCACTTTGGATGGGAACAGGCTATACAGGCAGAGATATAGGACGGTACATAATTGCCATTTGTGGGGAATGCACACTGCACGGAGTAGGATGTGATTTTGTGGCGGGTTGTGAAATAATATGCAATTTGTCTAATTACCGAAAGAGAAAGGCAACCAGAAAGGGCCTGACAGATAATTAGAAATCTTTGGCGGATTCCAGTCCCAAGACCCAAACTTTTACGAGAAAAAGCCACAGCTGTATGGTATATTTGAAATGCATGTACTGCAGTGATCTATATTTCCAGTGTGAATTTAAAACGATATTACAGAAAAACCAATAATGCTGATTGCATTAATATGACCTTGGATTGTATTTGCTGCCATTACTGAGAGAACAATATAAAACCATTGTCTCTCGCATTTAGAAACTGTCCTACCTTCAAAACAAAAAATCAAATATCATGGCTGTAAATAAGCGTGCGTTTTCATTTAGCCAATAGCATTAAACAACAACAATGGATGTTGATTTCAGAAGTGGCAAAATGGATTCTCTGTAAGAGGTATTTCAGCATTTTGCCACAGAGAGCCCATCTCATCAAGACCTCTTATAGGCCTAAATGTACAATGGGCAAATGCATTGTTAGTTCGGACAATTCTGGACTTCAGAAAAATGTCAATGAGGCATATACAACTGTTTGCAAAACCGTTAGACAATGTACCGCAGTCCAACAGCGTCTGTGCCAGCACTAATGACTGCCAGTGACCAGGGATGAGAATATCCACCATTTTTCCTGTTTACTCAGCAAACACTAAGTTTAGATCTTTTTTTCCCCCCAGACCTAAGTGTCTCTGGTGTTTAGTCGTGTTTGGACGTACTGCTGCTATTAGCTGACAGTGTACAAAAGTGATTGATTGTGTGTGCTTATGACGTACCCAGCTATGTCACAATGTCCTGGCCTCTTGTTGAGATGTTTGAGTATCGAGAACCGAGTATTTATGACGATGTACTCGTATTGATGGAAAAACGATCACAGAAATCAGGTATACCTGAAACCAGGGAACGGAGACACACACCTCAGCGCTAACTGCTTTCCTTTTTATTTTATTAATTATTATTATTATTAGTAGTATTATTATCTCCAACCATTGGCTTCAGAGGCCATGGTCGTGCATATAGAACTGACACTTGAGAATCATCAATAGCAAATGGAAGCGAGTGGAAACAAATCGACCACCACCCAAGCGCAATCTTACCTTTGTTTATCAAAATGCTAAAAGCACTGACCATTACATAACATTTGGAAGGAGAAAACCAGGTATGCGATTTACCTACAGAGGAAAACCTGACCGGAGATGGCAGTTAGAACTGATCCAGACACTCATCTAGAGCAGACTGTGCGTACAACACGGTGCACCATGCAGTCAATACAAAAACAGAGACGAGCCTTCAACACAAAAGGAACTAAAGGGTAAAAGCGTGAAACTATGCTATAACAGCCATACTGCCATACCGAAGGGGTCATAATAATACAGGTACACAGCAGAAGACTAGGATTTATTACCAGGAGCAGCGGGAGTTAAGTGCTGAAGATCAGTGAATCTTACAGAGCGCTGAGGGAGAGGTGCCCCTTGTTTTTCCGCCCTGATTCAACATGTTGCTCACACGTCACGAGTGCATCTGTGGCTGGGCCCTGTGAATTTATGTCATTTTGGCTTCGTTTTCAATAACTGCTTCTACTGCCCGTAATTCAGTCCTCCCGCAGGAAGATGCCGATATAGCTGTCTGACAATAGCCTTTTATTATTACCATCAGCCAATAATTACACAGTAATTTCCTTCTTTCCTAAATCGGCAGTTGGGCATTGATTCATGGAGTGGCTACCATCACATACTTATCCACATTAAAGGGATAGTTCGGAATTTTGGACATAATGTCTCAATTACGACTTACCCATGATGTAGTTGATTGATGGAAACCATTTTCAGCTAATTCCATGCTGTCCCTTCTGTTGGACATACACACGTTGCTAATGCTAGCGCAACTCTATGGCAACCGGTAGCATCCACTACCAAACGCACTTAAACACTCCACAGTGCACCCAAAGCAAATAAAATACGGCGACAGTCTATCGGGGTTATTTTGAGTGTTTATACCATCATTTTTTAAATCAAACTATCGTTGAATCCTTTACTTTGTGCTGACCTAATATTCTCTGTGGAAGTACGGCGGCGGAGCGAATGTGGCCATTGCAACTTGTTACTCTTCTTTGTTGTTGTAGTCAACCAGTGCTGGCACTACATTCGTAGGTAATGTACAGTATCGTTCCCCCGATAGACTATCGTCGTATTTTATTTGCTTTGGGTGCACTGTGGAGTGTTTAAGTGCATTTGGTAGTGGATGCTACCGGTTGCCATAGAGTTACGCATTAGCAACGTGTGTATGTCCAAAAGAAGGGACAGCATGGAATTAGCTGAAAATGGTTTCCATCAATCAACTACATCATGGGTAAGTCGTAATTGAGACATTACGTCCAAAATTCCGAACTATCCCTTTAATGTACAATATTCATAATGTGTCACATTATTTTCCTTCAACATGATTTTTCAACTGCTATTTCAACTGCGTGGAGTTATTTATATTCTACAGTCTTTATTCTCCGCTGCACCTGCTATAGGACTAGACAGGTGTGCACATTTTCTCTATTCTCAACTGCCATTTACAAAAAAAAATCACCAGAAATGCCAATTGGCACCAATAAAATATTCAAAATGACTTATTACTGAACTACTACAAATACAGATTTTTCATTAAGTATTTTAATTTGTATTTAATTATATTTAATTTAAAATGTATTAGCCGAAACATTCTCAATTTGAGAAGACAGAAAAAGAAAAAGTTGAGTAATGCAGTTCTCACTAAACTGTGAAATCTTTTGGTATAAAACTGATTGGACCAAGATGACGATGACAATTACGTAAATATATTGCACACTAATTCTAATTGGATATTAATCTTTTGGTTTAACATTTGGTTGCTTTGGTGTTCTGTTCAATGCAATTGTATTTGTACTGCACTTTTTACGGAGACGGTCACAAAAACATTGTGCAGGTAAATATTAACACTGGGAAAGACTGAGCCTGAACTTCCAAACAGCCATCAAGCGAGGTTAAAAGAAACTCCCCGGAGGGAAGAACAAACTCAAATAAACACTGCGTCAAAGACTGATGTTGTATTGTTAAAGCTTGCCGTTTCTGTACACAAGAACCCAGCCTACCATACAGGGTATATTACTGCACCAAAGTCTGTTCAAGGAAAAGCTGCTGTTTACCATTGATTTTTCCACCAATCAGACATTCAGCTCAAATGATCATTTGTGATTGGTTCTTGATCAAGCTAATCACCATTTAATCACATCTGAGAGCCTTGCGTGTTCAACTAGGGTGTCTAGAGAAACACAAGGGGGGACTTTCACAGAATTAAAGGCTGTACAATTGGATCAAATGTGCAAGGCTGAAATGAAGACTGACAGAATTAACGCTTGAGGTTATTAGCAGTGTTTTCTAAACTAGAATTTATATATTTACATAACCCAGTGAGAGGGAACTCATTAAGTGTTTGTCTCCATACAAAGTAAAAAAATAAATAAATAATGAAATGGACGATGCCGAAAGTCATATTGATTTGTGAAGGACTACCCGTGCCCAAAATTTCCTTATTAAAGTTTCAGCATTACTGGAAATAATATATAGTGTACCTGAGGACTTCTTCCTGGAACTGGCCTATTTTTTAAAGCCAAAATCAGTCATGCAGCCATAATTCTACATCCCAAAGAAAACAGGAAAGAAATCAAACCTCCCCATATATTAACTATTATGTAAGAGTGGGGGATAAACCATAAAGATTATTACCAAATGTTTTCTGAGCGCAATAAAAATCATTGCCACTGTGGAGTGTCTTTTTTTTTTGGCCTTTTGTGTTTTTTCTCTAAACATACCTGATGCAGTAATGCACCTCCCCACAATCTTCAGAGGCCATGCGAAATGCTTTCAGTTTCAGGAAAATAAATAAATAAATCATATCTGCTGGGCGTTGATATGTCAGCCAATCAGCAGCACAGCGTTGAGTACACTACCACATCAAGTACGCTTAGGGTCAGGCTGCGGGCGGAGGAACATGGTTCAGAATTAGGGTTTAATCGTTGTTTAATTGTTAAACTTTAACAAAAATGCTAAACATTTTTAAAAAACTTCAAACACATTTTTTTATTTTTTTATTTCCTTTTACAGAGTCCTGTTCTCACTGTGACTGTCATAGGCTTGTGTTTAAGAGTATGAGTGCTGATCTGGTAGGGGCTTTGACAACTGAGTGAGGGTGCGATATGGACATGGGAAATATGTTCCTCGATCAGCTCTCAAGTGAGAACGTAGGCATCTGCTTGCGCGCGTGCCGAAAATCAAGCTGCCAATCCTCAAAATGCTTCACAAAGAACGGAAGAGAAAAAGTGCCATTGCAATTTGAGAATATTTCAGAAAAGTCAACTGTACATGTAAACATCAATGTTATGGAAGCATATCACAGGCAAAATTCTATTGAAAATAATACGTAAAATAGCAATGTAATCCTACATTTGCATTTACATTTCCCACCCATATATGCAAATTTTGTCTCAAAATGATATTTAAAATTCAATAATTTTATCTGATTTTGCCATTTCATATACCAGTATTGACATTTCATTTAAACCGAGATTTGCACGCTTTATGATTAGCTTTATTCAAATAACTGAAAAATTTAAATGTATTTCCCAAACTGAATGGATATGTTTCAAGTGTGTCAAATGGTGTCAAAATGACAATTTAAATGTAAATGATCTCATGTGCATTTGCACTCTTTAACAAGGTATTTTAAATGTAATTATCAATATCTTTCCTTGAAGCTATTTTACAAGCGCTACTTTATAACGATCGGGAAAAAATAGTTTTACTTTCGTGGTGGCTTTTTTTTTAAGTAACAGTGTATGTATGTTTCGCTACTTAAATTTAGAATGTACTTACACTGAGCTCCCATACAAGCCTATAGTCTTACCTAAATGAGGGGAGCTTAATTCAAGTATAGCCATGCCCCCTGTGTGTGTGCGTGCATGTATGTGCAGGCGAGCGTTTGTGGGTGCAAGTGCGTGCGTGTGTGTGTGTGTGTGTGTGTGTGTGTGTGTGTGTGTGTGTGTGTGTGTGTGTGTGTGTGTGTGTGTGTGTGTGTGTGTGTGTGTGTGTGTGTGTGTGTGTGTGTGTGTGTGTGTGTGTGTGTGTGTGTGTGTGTGTGTGTGTGTGTGTGTGTGTGTGTGTGTGTGTGTGTGTGTGTGTGTGTGTGTGTGTGCGCAACCCCTCCTTTCCCAAGGCCTGGAGAACGCATTACATTTCTGCTGTGGAGAGCGATTTTCTCAGTGGTGGCCCAGCTCATTTGCAGCTTGTTCTGAAGCGATCTGAGGTCATTTTAAAACCATTACAGACTGCAAAGTGGAGAAATTTGCTTCCTGAAATAAGAATGGTGCAGAAGGCAGGGCACCGCCATTTCTGGGGCTGTAGCCATTCTGCACCGTGAGAGAGAAGCTCTTAGTATTTGTCTAGCTAGCCTCCCTGGCGGAGTGCAGTTTAATTGAGCTCAGCGGTACGGCATTTGAAAAGAATGTGACACATGCTGGTGGTTTACACTTTTCCAAGGTTATCAAGACCCTTTCTCCCGGTCTGAGTACAGTGTGCAGTTCCAAGTAGAGTGTCCCAAAAAAAAAGAATACTAAATGTACAGGGATCTTGTAAACAGTTCTGGTGAGCTCAAAAATGCTTAGTTTCATCAGCAGAACTGTCCCACCTGCAAGAGGAGCTTCACCCAGAGGGTTGTCTGGGATTGAGAGCAGAATTACAGTCACAACTTGATTCCCAAGCGCTACTGGGTGTCTCAGCTTAGTAAGGCACTGTTCTAGCACATGGATGGGACCCACAGCCTGGTATCAAATCCCGACGTGCCAGTGCCACCCGTGGCCAGCAGCCCCGCAAGGAGACTCGTCACAGGCTGCAGTGTTGCCCAGGGAAGAGAGGGTTTCTGTCAGCCAGGAAAACAGCGTCTCATCGGACACCTTTGACCTCCACTGGTCTATTGAGTGCGCCACAAGCTTGCCTTTTGAGCTTCATATGAAGCATCTTCCTACTCATGTGTGTGAATCAAACTTGCAAACTGTGATGTGATGAGAACATAACATAACTTAATGACGAGAACAGGCCATTCAGCCCAACAACGTTCGCCATCTTCCTACCACTAAAGGGTACCTAGTGCTCCCCTACAATCTAGATAGTATCCAGCACCATATAAAGCCTGGTCTTGAAAACACCCAGAGTTTCTGCCTCTACTACATAACCTGGCAAGCTATTCCACACAGTGACTACTCTCTGTCTGAAGAAGTACTTCCTAATGTCTGTGCGGAATTTACCTTTTGCTAATTTCCATCTATGCCCCCTCGTTCTACTAACAGAACTCAACCTAAAGAATATCCTGTAGTTCACTTTATTAATGACTTTCATGAATTTAAAAGCCTCTATCAAATCACCACTAAGTCTCCTTTTACTAAGCTTAAAGAGATTAAGTATCCTCATAAGTATTAAGTCTTTCCTCATAACTTCTTACATTCCATGAACCAACTTACTTGCCCTTCTTTAGACCTTTTCCAGAGCCTCTATATCTTTTTAGTATTACGGTGCCCAGAGGGCTCTATTTTCCGGCTGGCGAGCCAGCGCATTGGCGAAGTGTGATTTTCGGCATGTATTTTCATGTTTCTGAGCCCGTTTGACCCGCCGTGCGCCGGAAGTGGGAGGAGAGTCGCTGGTGGAGGCGCGTCAGTCCAGATCGAGCAGCGAAACAGAAAATTTGGGGCTCTATTTTCCGGTTGTTGGCGAGCCGTCACTGGCGAGGTTGCAATTTCCTCAGGGATTTGCACGCGTCTGAGCCCGTTTGGTAATTTGGTGACTCGCCGTGCGCTGAAGTGGGAGGGAAGCCGCTGTTGGGGGGGTGTGTCAAGAGGGAGCAGCCCAGTTCATTTTTACTGGAGTGGAATGCAGTTTTGGGATAAAGAGTAGACTGCGATTCCAGCCTGAACTGCCCGCCAGGTGAGACCACGTTTACGCCGCAAATCGCACCACAGCGTACGGGGAGTTGCTAATTTCGGGGCTTTCCCCAATGCGTGCATGATCATATCCTATTCAAAAGCCAATCAACCGTTTTCGTGGACCATATGCGTTCCAATTTGACTTTGAAATGAATCCCCCAAGCAGGAAAAGATTATACTTTGCATTTATTGCTCATTGTCTTGAGCAATTAACAATGTTAATTATTGTATTTCCTTCTGTTTTTAATTGTTTATGGCTGTTATTATACTGCACTGTGGTCCCAGGTGTACTGCATTCTTTCTTACACCCGTCTGTAATGAGAATAATGACAAACTTGGCGCATACACTCACTCTTATTGCACGTATAGCAATAAAACCGTACCTCTTAACTCAATTACATTCAATTAAATCAATGCAAGATAGATAGCCTATCGTCTTCCAATGCAGAATCCTAAAGGCGACAAAAGTTGCTAATAAATGTGACGAGGAAGATGGGATATGTTTACATTTAGCTATGTTGAATTTCATTTGCCAGGTTTCCGCCCACTTCTGGATTCTGTTTAAATCTTCTTGAACGACTTCAAGACTGTGGACTGATAAGTCGTGGCTGACATCACATGCTTTGCAGGAAAGCGTGTGCAGGTCTGCGCTCAGACAGACAGCAGCAGTGCACTTGAGTAAAAAAATAAAAAATAAAAAAGTATGAAGAATTTTGTCTAAATACCCTTCATGTTTTTGGCTGCCATAAGGAATGTGATGTGACGACAGTCCAAGACCGTTCCTAAATCCAAGGGTTGGATTTCACGGCTACATCTGCGGACCATTTTATCTTATGTTTCAAAGTGGAGGCAGCTTCTTTGTCCAAGTATCCAACCTTGCCTCTGATCATCTACTTCCTGCAGTATAAGGGTGACTGCAAACTGTTGTGACAAGTATAGCCCAGGGGCCCTATTACAAAAACATCATAACTGTGGAATCCTATCTTATCTGTATGGTAACCATGGTAATTTGAGTTAGGCAAACCGCCATTACAGAATAAAAGTTCTCAAGTCCATTCTCCTATCCTAACTCCAGACAGGAAAAGTGTATTACAGAAGCATCCTAACTTGCCAAATTCCAAATAAAGTGTCCTAACTTTAGGATAAGTCTGTTGGGGTCGCAACTTCACTATTGTTAGCAGTTGGGATTAAAAAGATAACATTCGCCAATACTAGCTAGCTGGCTAACTCCATAACGTTAATGGCTGCTTTTATTACTTTTGGAGAATGAGGGAAATGTCAATAGAAAGCTGTGCGCGATATGAAAAAGTGGCGGCGGTTGTTAGGTAAGACATGAAAGTTGATCAATGACTTGAGATAAGCTGAATCTAACCTGAGATAAGATAGGATGGAGTAAGATAAGATAGGATTCCTAACGTTAGTTAAGATTTGTTTCTGTAATACGAATTTGTGAAAAATCCTTTCTTAGACCTGTCGCATCTTAACTTAAGATACGATCTTTATGTAATAAGGCCCCAGGAAGATAAGCCTATAGCCTATATTATGTATGTTAACATTACAATAAACTAATATTCCTCCAACAGAAAAATGCTGCCAAATGTTCTAGCTTCAATGAAAATCGTACATAAATATGACATCAATGAAAGTTACACTACAGTGTGTGAAATGCACTCAAAATGCAAAGATAATAATATCTATCATAGCCTACTGGACAAGACGGTGATCAAGTGGAAAAACTAACGTACGTATGTAGCCAGCGAGTAGAACCACATATTATAAGCAGTACTATTTTCATATCGAGGAAAAAAAACGCTGGGCTGTAATTTACGATTCAAAGCACCCAATAACAAATTGAAAACACCATTGAGAAGGATATACTGTCATCTATTGGATAAAACAGTTATGAATAAAACCGGTATGACGTGAAATACTTTAGAGCTGCAGGTACGCAGGTGCTCCAAGTTGGGAAATAACGTTCTAAACTGGTGTGTATTTCTCAAACAGATTGTCCAAGATCTCTATGTGTAAAACTAATAGTAGGATTGTATATGTATTTCATATTTAGAAGCAGATATTGACAGTAGAATGATGTGATATCATTACACAAGAATTTCACTTGTTTATTTTGCATTTGAGTCAGCAGGGCTTTTCACTGCTTTTTTGGCATACGATCGGGCTATTGTTGGGTTTATCTTGTTGCTATGACGGAATACAAATTTTTGATGATCAAGAAATATATTTACGATCTCACACATAGACGCTATTGTCCACCATGGCACGCATGGGTAGGTATAGTTGCAGGCGAGACTGGGTGGGGGGCTGCTTGTTAATTGGAATTGCTACGGGAGAATAGTGACACTTAGAAACTCAGTATTCGGCTATTCGAGTTGTCACGAATCGTATACTAATAAAGATACAGCACAGTTTTCTTTTTCCCCACTCACAGTTTGGCTGCAGGAGCAAAGAATGTCTCAATTGAGCAAAATCTTGCTGCCGGGACCATGGCCACAAGGTATCTGCGCAAAGGGGGTTAAAAGTGTAACTGATTTCAAATGGAATTGTGCTCCATATAGCAAATTACAGGAAATTAATGAATTAGGTGATCTGACCAAGTGAAGGTCCAGGGATGTGAATACGGGACATTTATTCGTCATGGAGCGCACAGCCATTTCTGACATAATGCAGCCTTAAGAATGTGCATCATCCCACAGCAAACAGTAAAAGTGTCTATTTAAATGCAAGTAACAGCACAGGGCAATTCAGGAGCTGCAACTGCGGTTGGAACAAACACCGGCGTGCGAACGGGGGTCCCCAGGGCTAAGGTTTAGGGCCGCCTTTTCAACACACTCGGCGGCCGCATTCCTCGCGATGAAAACAGGAGGGGGCTTTTGGTGCCTCAATACCACAATTACAGGCCTAAATACTGCTCTCTCGGATACAGCCGTCGTATCCTGCTCTTACACGAGAAATCTGCAGTTCACTACTTCCCCTTAATGATTAAATTAGTCTACGACTCTGGATGTTTTCAGTTGCAGTGCCACCAGCTTAATAATACTAAATGGCTGCAGACTTTCTGTTACGCCACTAATAAAGCCTCAAGATATAAGGATAAAAATGTGCTGAATACCAACACTATGTGCCATCGTACTCTGCTCTGTGGTTGAGTAGAGAGAAAAGCGCCTTAGTAGTCGTCCAAATACACACGACTGAAAAGGAAGACCACTTGTAGCCAGCAATTTTACAAAATAGCTTTCTGGCAGCTATAAACACATGGCCTTAATCACAGTCCTCTGCAGATCTATCCGAAACGCAGCGTCGTCCTCACCTTATACTGCCTCTGCCCTTTCAAAGCATGTATGCGTGTGTTGTTTGAAAAGATCCTCTGACGGAAAATAGGCTCTCCATCAAAATAAACGCGGTGCTTGACGCACGAGTGCGAGCGTAAGTCTATGGCGAGCTGAAGTGGCACATCAGCTGAAGACCTATAAGTACATTTTAAAAGGCCTCTATTATACTGCAGCAAGGCCACTCGACAGAGCAGCCTCAATCTAGTGTGGGCGAGCAAGGCTAAGAGGACCACCGTAGTGCAGAAGAAAGCAATCAGAAAATACATAATTTCTAATTTCTCCTCACTGTCCTCTGGTGCATCGGTGACATTCACTGAATGGGATTTCTCTTCTTTTTTTTTCTTTGAGAACAATGTTGTATTCATTTTAACAATTAATGGGATTATTACAATTGGTCCTTTTACATACCCAGCCTTGTGCTTATAAAATGTTGCCTGCTGAGGAATTCAATTCAGAGCTGTGTTTTCTTTTACCCTTTACATTTAATGTCAGTTTGGTCCAAGGGAAAGGACGTTCCTTATCACACCTGTTTTTAAAGCACAATCACTGTTCTTAAAGCAGAAGTACCTGTTTTTAAAGCACAATCACTGTTCTTAAAGCCAGAGCTCCATACACCACCGGGTAAACCGAACACCACAAGCCTACTAGGCTTCAAAGTTAGAGACAAACTTTTAGGCATTTTTTGCAAAGGGACGCTGTGATATTGTTGCCAGGAGAAATGCGCACTCACAGGTACGAGGTGCGCCCACTACGTCAACATTCCCGTTTCTTAAAGGCACAGTGTGCGTCCCAATATTCTTCACTCCTCTACCCGGAAGTATGCAAAACTGCCTGAATGTTTCAAGTGCAAGTAGTTGCATGTACAGAATACAGGGACTATTAGGGACTTTAAGCAGCGATGGCTGTGGCGACAGCTACGCTGACCGCAGATAAATTTGTGTTTACGCTGTAGCCACAGAAATCAAAGTCACTAAGCAACAACTCTTCCGAATCAACGACAAACTGACTGTAAATTGACCGACTGTGAAGTGTGAACGCTTGTTGGCGCCACCAGTCTCACCACCACTCTCTTCTCGAGGAGCTGAAATCGGAGCAGATGACATGACTTCGGAAAAATTGGAAAATCAATTCAATTAGCAGGTGTCTTTGAAAAAAGGCTCTGAAATTGTTGAAAGTATAAGTTTCATTATCTATTGTAAAACAAGTTTCATTTCAAAACGCAATAATACGCCTAATCCATACGTTGTAACAACTACGTGAAACTTGTGTTTTCGCCGTTGAAGATCTACAGGCTACGGCAGCAGACGGGAGCGAGTCAAATTCACGCGTGCGCAAAAGAGCACAAAGTTGCCGCAACCGTCGCTGCTTAAAGTCCCTAATAATTCATATGTAACCATTAATATACAATTAATATGTAATCAGCAACATTAGATTAAGACACAAATATCGGCTTCTGGGGCACGGAGGGGAGGAGGTGGTGGTGGAGGAAAAGAGGATGCATTTTTCGAGTATCGGGATGCACCCACAGTATTTATTTTCCAATGACTGGCAATCAATTCCATGCAAAAGAAAGCATGTTGGGCGCGTTTTTAGAAAGTATCGAATTTTGCAAAATGCTGGGGTCATACCGTTTCAAATTTTAGGTAACACCTGAAACACCTGTATGAGGAGCGCACAATTAAAAAAGGAAAGAGGATTACGGCCCTTCCATCACATCCCCTGAACTTTCTCTTTGAGACTCTTCCATCAGGTCAAAGATTAAGGTCCTTGCCCCGTAAGGCCAAAAGAGCTGTTAGACTGCTTAATGACACTGGACGTCTCAAGACAGCAAAGGCAGATGAGGAACTGTTATTGCTTTTGACGCTCAATTTTTCATCATAACGCTTGGCTGCATTCCACTCCACTCATACCTTCACTGACACCATTGAATGTCTTTATTTAACATGTTTGTGTGTGTTTTGTGGGTCTGCCCCACTGTCTACGTCTTTCTTATTGCTGGCAACTACAACTGAAGTTCCCTCACAGGAAAATACTTATATTGCATCATATTCTATAACGCGCTACTTCCTTTAGTATAGGGTATACGGCACAACCCTAGACCCAAGTCACTGTACCTTCACATTGTAACTATCTTCCTGCACTCTCATAAATATATTTTGCAACACATTAACCAGAGTAAAATTAATTTGTTATTTAGGCTTATTCTTCCCACTGCTCCATTTGTAATTGTAATTAGTAACAAATATTAGCAGGCACATGAACGGTGATGGTTGGCATTCAAACTGAAATAACAGCATATAGACTTAGGCCTACTCATACAAAAAAGCTTTAATTGCTTTTAGTACCACCCATAAAACGTGCTTTTGTTTTGCATTAATATTAGTGTTTTAGTCGCACCATAATTCATGACTTGACTATGCGAGCTTGTCGCCATTTAAACTATAGTAATTTCATCATCATTATCATAATAAAAATCCTTATTTATCTGGCGGATGTTCTTATTCAAAGGCCAAGGATTTGAGCCAATATATATTACATTATACCTTACATATATCAGCAGCAACAAGCGCAGAAAAGCCACAGCTAATTTAACCACACAACAATCTATATTCATTTTGAGTCAGGTAAGCTAGCTGTTAAATTAATTATGAAGCATACACTGAGCACTGTGCAGCTAGGAGCACACTGCAAGAAAAGCCTTCTGTTCTTGCAGCATATTGAAACTAGGATCCAAGAGGCTTGCTTTCTTCGAGCTTCTGCTGAAAAGCCCTGCGTTACGGAGAACCCATTCTGAGCTGCTGTGCCCAGTGATTTAATGACTTCTCGGCACACAGCCTTACCCGATGTGCCAGAAGACAGCGGTTCAAACAGCCAACGCTCATGAAACACGGAACATGGAACAGAACCGGCGTGGCCATGGCCGCCAAGCATCTTCCAGTGTTCTTTTAGAACCAGTGCGAACGCCTACGGAGGCACAAGTGCGAATCACCTTCAATCACTGAGCAGCCGGGGAGGAACGGCTCCGTTCGTTTGTAAATAACACCCAGCACATATTTAGCAAGAACACTCCTCAGCCACAATATGTAGATGTACAAACTTCCAATCCGGCATGCTTCTGGACTTGCTTGACAATCCAATGTGATAGTACTTTTAATACATATTCTAGTGGGCGCAGAACCACTGGCTGTGTGATGACATGTCTCAGTTCAAAGCCTTTGCAGCTAGTGAAGGCACGTAAACTTGTGATTAATCAAGTCTGCTCAGAAATTCACATGCCGATACTGAAAAGCAAGAAACAGACCTCTGTTCAATTCTAAATATGCGACTGCATGTCAGTGCTGCACTTTCTCATTGGTCTCTGGGCATTGATTAGATATGAAAAGATGGCACAGATAGTGCCCCTCTCCTGCCTATTAATTAAAATGTCCGTAGTGTAATTAGAATTTTTTTTTTTTTTAAATACACAGGTATGATGCATAGTGGGGAACCTTTCCGAGATGATGTTTAATATTTTGAAGACGAGTCCAGGACCAACTGCCAAAGAGAGAGGAGAGAAGCAGGTAAAAATGATGCTTCTGAGCACCAGATTGGCTTTCACTGGAGAGACGAGAAGGATTGCAGTCTGTCTGGAGAACACCAACGGAGATGGGAAGGCTGCAGTTGGCTCTGGAACGAACCAGCTGGAATGAGAAAGCCGTGTCTGGCTCCGTCGGCACACTCGACGGGGCAGGGAATGGGGGGGGATGCCGGAGCAAAATCTTTCCACAGCAGCCGTAACGATCTTATTTCCACGGCAGCAACTTCATTTTTCCTCAAGGAAACGGAGCGCCGCGGTCCTGATTAGGAGTTGAGAACGATGTATGCGCGCTGGCTAATCAAGAGGAATGCCACATGATTAACCCTTATTGAGACCGGAGCCCTAGGCTCAACGCCCAGCTGAAATGAGACTCGTACATCTTCCGCTTTTTTTTTTTGTTTTTTTGTTTTTAACAGAGGCCATTTTGGCTGTCCTGCCCGTGCTTCACGGTGGCAGTTACGGATATGGGCTAAGAACTATTTTGTTTTTTCTGAATTAGGCCGTAAATGGCCACGTCTTTGGTTCTGGCTGTGACGAAGCACCCCTTGAAATGAAAGTGACTGAGTGCAACGCCCCAAAGCAGATGCAGGATTTTTTAGACGGTACTAAAAAAACGCAACTGCATCAATGTAGGCAGGCCCTGAAAACAGCATACTCCTGCCTTTGCTTACACACGGTACAACTAATTTAACTCTAACATAGTTTATACGAGTCCAAGAGGGATCAATTGTACTCAAGAGTTGATTTAACACTGAATATTTTACCACTCTAGCTAGTTCTCAACTCTGATGTTGGCGAGATGTAGGGTCAGCTGGTTTTCCATGTTATTCAGCACTTAGTCTAATTGATCCATTAAAGCAGGTGATTACACAGTTGACTCGCACCACCTGGATACGTTGGTCTGAATTTGTCGCTCTTTTAAAAGTGAAAATAAAACAAGCGAACCCGCGACTCTCCAGGACCAGGGTTAGGGACCCCAGCAGACCCTGTGCCCCTGCAGGACCAGGGTTGGGGACCCCAGCAGACCCTGTGCCCCTGCAGGACCAGGGTTGGGGACCCCAGCAGACCCTGTGCCCCTGCAGGACCAGGGTTGGGGACCCCAGCAGACCCTGTGCCCCTGCAGGACCAGGATTGGGGACCCCAGCAGACCCTGTGCCCCTGCAGGACCAGGGTTGGGGACCCCAGCAGACCCTGTGCCCCTGCAGGACCAGGGTTGGGGACCCCAGCAGATTATATTCACGATGAGATGAGAACACTGAAATCAACGCGCGGTCCAGCACAACTCTATCTAGGCCTGCACACCTTCAGAACCAGCCCTGCTCATCAACCTTTAAGAGTTCCAGCAGCAATCAAGACGCCCCACAGCGGTGAGAATAAAGGCTACTGGTACTGCACCATCATCGAACAAACAGAATAAATATACAGCACAGTGGGGAAATAACTACGGCTGGGAGCCACAACGGAAACAGGCAGTACTGCATCGCAATTTAGCAGGCAAATTAAGACAAGAGGTGATTTTCTTTTCTTCTACATATTTTCACAGAGGAATCATGCTGATGCAATGAGCCTTTATTCTCCACCCAGCGATTAGGTTGCTTGCTGGATTCCTTGTAGCAGCAATCCAGCAGCAACAAGTTCAAATGGTTTCATTACATTACAATCACTTGGCAGACTGTCAGGAATTGTTACGCTCAGAAATGCCAAAATGCGTTATCACCAAGAAGGCACAGAGGCCCATGTGAATTCGCTGACACAAAATTACCCAGACCACACAAAAGACGCACAGTTGGGTCGCTAGTTTGCTATAAGCTAATGTAACGAGATAGCCTTTTTTCTCGTGTCTGTAAATGTCTGAAATGTTCCTTCTGCAAAATAGAAAAAAAAATATCCCAAAACGGTGAGGTTTTAGATATTGTAATAATGCACCCTTATGGAAATGTAATATACTGCAGTATATTTTAAATATATTGTGAAGATAATTTTGATATATTTACAATATACTGCAGCATATTCTTTTTCCATAGGAGCAAGGCCTTATAACAATGAAGATAATATGGGCCTGACGAAACGAGTTGGTACGAAAAAATTAAGCCGGATTCATCAAATCGCGTGGAAAAGGCAGATTTTTTCGTATTCACGTACGAAGCGCGTCCACGTTATTTTGTGATTAGCATAAATCCACAGCCATGAATTTCCTTATATGGAGGCTGTCACTTCCATTTAAAGGTCCATACCTAGTCAAAATGGCCCAGAAAAAGCAAAGGAAAGAATTATTCCGACATTGAAATCAAAAGTTTTATTAGCAAAAATAGTTTAGTATTGTCAGTATTGGTGTCATGAAGTGGGAAAGTAAAGGCCTAGCAGAAGATAACATGTACCATCAATGCAGGATCACTCCTCACACAAACTGTTAAAGTAGTAAAATAAAAAATAAAAAAAGCACTGACATTAAATTTGAGGCGATACGTCTGCACGGGACAAGCGCATTAGGGCTGGGGCGACTCATCGACGTAATCGACGTCATCGCTTACGGAAATACGTCGATTTGCATAACGTGCGTCGGCGCGTCGCAATGAAGTGAGATGGCTGCGCCCAGTCAAAGCATGGATTCCCCCGAAGAACAAGCTGCAGCTAAAAAACCTCGCCCACGAGCATCTAAAGTGTGGGAGTATTTTAGACAGAGACCCAACAATGTGGTGCTCTGTAAGCTCTGCAAATTGGAAATGGCTTATCACAGCAGTACAACTGCTATGCACGAACACTTGAAGCGAAAGCATCCCGGACCGCTTTGTCAAGACGGCAGCAAGACAGCACCGTAAGTCCTGTTTACTTTTTGTCCCCACCCACTAAGCATGATATATTAGGATTATCAACACGCGAACGTGTTTCTGTTAGTAGTAGTCACTTAAAATAGATTTTCTAAATGTTTCTTCATCGCCCCCATGTTAAAAGTAATTTCTGTACCGCTGCTAACGTAACGTTACACCATGCGTCATCTAACGTTGTTATTCGGCCGTTTTATATTTTCTGTTGTTACTGTTGTTACAGTCTGTAAATCGTTTCAATTATTTTCCTTGCCCCACACTGATGCAAAAATAGATTTACCAGTGATTATCTTAACTGCATATTACTCCAGTGATGAAATAAATCCAGGTCATAACCATTTTAAGTTTTAAGTCAAGTACTTAAGTAAAAATACTGATTAACCAGTTCAGGGAAAGGGTTGACATACAGTGATTAAATTAATCTATGTGTCACAGCAATCCTTTTGAATTTGAGGTCCAGTATTTTTCTGATCAGGCATCTGACGAAAATGGTCTTATTATTATTATTATTATTAATATCATAACACAGCAGTGACGTGGAAATTAGACTTATTTTAAAATATGCCACTAATATCATTATTCTAAAGTGCTTTATGTGTCTCTTTTTCAGGATGAGGCAAAGCAGTGTGGAGGACTTTTTCCACAAAAGGAACCCAAATCCATGCACACCCCAGATGGCTGCTGAGCTTTCTGACAGCATCTTACAGAATTGAACAAGCTCTTGCTTTAATTTTATTTTGGAGAGATTTTATGTTGGACTGTAAAAAGGAGATTACCAGTTAAGACTGGGCTATTTTTTGTTGCGGAATAATGCCCTGCATACTTTGTTTCTTGTTACATTTGTTTGTTTTTAAGAGAAGATGATTGAATAAAATATTGAAATATTAATGACAAGTTTTTGATATTTATTTTGGGTAAATTAATTGTTATATTAATCGAGTAATAAAAAAGTAACCGTTAGAATAATGAATAAATTAGTCGTTAGATTAATCAACTAATCGAAAAAATAAGCGTTAGATTAATCGATAAAAAAATAATCGTTAGGTGCAGCCCTAAAGCGCATTGCTTTATCGCAGCCTGGAAATAAATTAAACGTTATTCATTTAGCAATTTGGTTGGGGTTCTGTGCATGCGAGTTGTGGTTTGAAATCGGGTAATCACATAGGCTACCTTATTTTAGAATCTCTCTGGCACGTTCTAATTGCGGTTACATTGGTCCCACTGAGCAAAAGCCAGAATCGAGCTCAGGTTTTACCGGGATATAGCCTGGCTACATTTTAACCGGTTAAAAAACTTTCACTTTTAAATCAAGTTTATCCAGTTTTTCACCTGAACGGGAGATGGCGTTTCACTGACTGTTCAACAAAAACGTTCACTGGGGTGTGCAGTCTATGGCACCGATAACATTGGGCAGGTTGGCAATTTCTTAAAAATCCCGCTTTACCTCCACCTGGCTTTACATCTTGTAGGGGAACTGGATGTATGCTGGCATTAGCTGGAGTAAGCTGCTGACCACATTTGCAATCATTCATTGTTTAAATGTGTGTTTTAATTAGCATAGCCTATGTAAGGTCATGTAGAATTAAAATTTTTAGCAATTTAGAAAATATATCAGGCTACTGGGAGCATTCATTAGCCTACGGTATGGGTCTAATTAAACAGCTTCATAGCCTACAATTGAATAATAGGCATAATCTAAAGTGTTTGCTTTTTCCAATCATAATTTATTACGTTTACAATGTGTATTTCAAAGGCTACATTTAGTCTTGTGAATTTAACAGAAAATAAAAATAAATAAAAATTCTAATTATCACTCAGAAGCTACATTTAGCGGCATTCTGAATTTACGAACGCGGTACACGTGGTCCCGAGCAGGTGTATAATTTGTTAGTACTTGCTAACAAATCTCAGCTACGAAAATGTTGATGAATGCCAAAATACAGACAAATTTGCTAATACGAACGATTTACTTACAAATTTGTTCGGCTCACGTTTCAGGAATGAGGCCCAATGAGTTTATCCGATGAGAGAACAAACTGAACATGAGAAATATTAGCTTACAAGTAAAATGACTCCATAGATGAGGGAACTATCTGCTTTTATGGTAGACTGGCGCTTTCGTGTGCTGGACAAATTCTCCAGCAAGCTTGCATTCCAGCATTGCCCGGCTTTGTGTCTGCCTAAAATAGAGCAATCTTGTCCATATTTTTTAAATAAATGAATTATTCGCAAACAAACAAAAAAAAAAAACATTTAAAAAACACAATTCCCAAATGCAATTACTGGGAGATAAGGACACACAACACTGTGTTTAGGTTACTCCTGAAGCCCAGACTGAATGGTTTGGAAACGTCCTGAAGAATGTCCTAAAAATTAATCATTACCCCACTGAAATTGAAGCCCATTTTTCTTCTATATAAAAAGAACAAACAAGACCAGAAAACTAATTTTCCAAGTTGCGGTTTCAGACAGAACCACAGGTCTTATTCACCCTGTACTCTTTTCAACCTTCTACTCAAGATAAATGAATGCACTCAGCTTCCTCTCTGCACTTAAAGGTTCCACAAGAGGGGTGTGTGTGGTCTGTTCACCAAACGATAAAATTGCAGAGTGCAGTCATCACCTTCAATATCATTACCCTCATTCATCCACCTACCCGAGTCCCTCAACTTACACATTCTCAAACTTCACAGATGGCTCAGATTTTCAGGCTCATTTGAAAAGTACAACACTCCAGTACGTGGAAGCATGGCAATACACCCTAGTTTATAGAGCACTTGATTTTCTATCAAAATAAATATCTGATCCAACTTAGAAACCCAATATTATTAGCCGGGAACATAACTTAGCCTACACTATGATTTCAAACAAATGACAAGCTGTCCTCCATTTTCTGTACAGACAGCTACAGGAGCTAATCTGGTACCGCTACACACAGTTGATAGATGCAGAAGGATTCTTACTCGGATATCTTCACAGGAACTAACCCCAAATAAGGAGAGCTGGAACACTCAAAGCCCAGAAACACAACACCTTAAATAAAACAGGCTGACCGACGTTTGAACATCTTCCTCAGAGTCGACAGAAAAGAAAGTGCCAGAAGGCATATATAGCCTATAGCCTCCCCACCAATCAGACCATGCAGTGTTTCCCCTTCAATACAATACAATTCAATACATTATAAATTATGAAATTTCAGTGTTTTCATTGGCGGTAATCTCACTAGGATTGGCTGCTAGCCACAGGCAGATGAGCAGGTTTGTTTACGTTACCTCAGAAAAGTGAATAACAAACCTAGCTAAATGATAATGTCATCTTCAACTGACATTATCCAACATTATCATCCCCCCCCCCCACCAAAGATTTAAAGAATTGTATGCAACCTATATTTGAACTGTACAACCTGGAATTTAAATTGGGATCACTGATGCGACCACAAATAATTGTCCTGGTGCAACTCAAGTTTTTGTTTTGCAATGCGAGCAAACTATCCCAATCAGACAAACTACCAAGTTCAATTTCCCTGTAACCATTCTAACCAACCAAACGTCAGCTTCACTTCACTTGCCTCTATGCTGGTTTTAGATTTGCTAAAATTGGTAGCTGACAGCTGCCGAGCAAGCTTGCATTTCTCAAACCTAACTAACGTTAGTTAACGGAACCAGTTTTTTTCTCTCAAGGATAATAAAATGAAACGAACAATCACACAATTTTTTATGTTACAGCGCATAAGTCTTCAACAGCGCTGTAACAATATTAGAGATTGTAATTCAAATTCAGTTGTTTATAATAAATAATATTTGGACAGTAATTGCGTTTCAATTACAATGCTATGTGCTTTAATTTTCAAAGCCGCGTAATTTCAAGTACCAAGAAATTTCAGACCAGTTGCATTGTTCTGAGGGTGATTTGTGAATTTCTTTCACAACTTTAACCATCTCCCCATCATCTTTAATTCAACAAATACCAATGCCCAGCTATTTTTCATTCACTACGCAAAAACGGGATGACAAAGGTGCCTGAAACGAGATGTCCTGGAATGCCAAGGATAGACTATTTATGATTTTTTTCACAACCTGATTTAACTAATATACAGATGGGTGACAAATTATAGGAAAAACAGGCCACCACAAGCTGCCAGAACAGCTTCAATGCACCTTGGCATAGATTCTAGTCTCTGGAACTCTAATGGAGGGATGGAACACCAAAATATATTCCCTCATTTGGTGTTTTAATGATGGTGGTGGAGAGCGCTGTAACATGTCGGTCCAAAATCTCCCACAGGTGTTCAACTGGGTTGAGATCTGGTGACTGCGAAGGCCATAGCATATGATTCACATCATTATCATACTCATCAAACCATTCAGTGACCCCCCCGTGCCCTGTGGATGGGGGCATTGTCATCCTGGAATAGACCAGTCCCATTAGGATAGAAATGCTTCATCATAGGCTAAAGGCTATCACTCAGAGAATAACTTTGTATTGATTTACAGTGACCCTCTATGCCACGAAAATTCCCCTTACAGCTTAACAGAGCCACCAGACCCCCTCACTGAAGGAGTTTTTCCTTTAATTTGTCACCTGTCTGTATATATATATATTCTTTTTTCTTTCATTATCAATTAAAGGTTACCATTGCAGCAAAACTTGCGCTCGGACATATTAGGCTTAGGGCTCAACCCAGCTGAGGCTCACCTCATGTGAAATGGTATTATGGAGAGTTAATGCAGATAACTCTGGCTAAATACAGATACAGTAGCTGTGCTGGATTAATGCTAATCGAGTAGCCTAGTTATTAAATACACAGCAGGTTCTATGGTAAGATAATGACATAAATACCTAGATCATCTGAGAGAACTCCTTTGTGAAACTAATTCATTTAAAACTATTTTTCTAATAAACTATATTCTGAAACACATCATGTACTTGGAATATGCTATTCAAAGTAGTGTTGCTACTTAACCAAAACACATAATGACCTTAGTCTTCTGTCCTTGGCTGATTTGTGAATTAATCATTATTTTAAGATAGTTTTTCTAATATACAGGATATTCAATATGGGCCTGGAGGGAGTTATTCAGAAGCCTACGGCTCAAAACTATGTAATGACTTCAATCCCTGGAAGAGAATCCCATTTGCTAACTTTTTTAACTGTAATTTTCAGTAGAAATACTGTACAATAGGCTACTGTACATTGTTCAAGAAAAAATGGCTGGTGATCCTAAATCTTTGAATTTGGGGGCACCAATGCTACTAAGTACGTTAACTGAAAGCAATATAAACATGCTATAGATGGCTAAATCAGTGGGGCAAACTATTTTCTTTGGAGAAAGAGTGAGCACGAATATATTTATTCTCCTCAATTAGATTCAGCGACTATACAAACTACTACCGCTGTGGCCCATATTAGTGCTGTCAATCTCAGAGTTTTAAAAAATGAATTACTTTTTCCCCAGGCTTAACCGGTAAAGTTTCATGTGTCTGAAGGCATTACGGGGCCCAGCTCAATCTGCAGCGCAGCAGCGCGGAGGCTGTCCGCCGTGTCCTCGCCAGGCCTGCAGCTGTAGCCAGACCTTCTAGTGCCGTCGGCACGACACGGTTTTAATGGACCGCTCAATTTACCTTTCTGCAATCTAAAGGCAATTAACCATGCACTAGCCTGGAAAACTACAGCTCACTTTTAATTAAATATTCAGGAGACGATGAAGGCAGTCTCTCGCAGAGCTAAAGCCCTGTTGGCGAGAAGCATGCACGACGACCTTCATGCCGATTGACTTCAGTTATTAAAGACGTGGCTTACATACCTTGCAGCGAAAGTTACAAGTTCTTACAGAATTTAATTTTCAACCTGGTTGGGCAAAGTCCTCCATTACTTAAATACACCGGGGGTGATTACACTATTTGATTATACTATTTTCAGGTCTGAAATAGAGTTGATATTTTCTGTGTAACCACATAATGCTCCAACTCCTCCGATATTCCTTCATCTTTTCACATTCACACCATCTCTGGGAGATTATATCATGGTAAAGATCAATGAAGCCATGTGTGTGATGTGTAATGACCAATCAGCAAAACAAAGAGGTCAGCATATCTACCTCCATGAGGCTACAAAACCTTCTGCTCAATGGAGTTGAGCCACTTTCATGTTATTCATGCACTTTAAATGTTATTAAAACACTCTTTCTGTGTTGGATAGTATGGATCCTAGGCTTGGGCGATATGACGATATTATCGTGCAACACGATATTGGATGGCCATGACATATCGTCCTCACGTGCCGGATAACAGAACGATATCCGTGAAAATTTGCTCAGGGGCCCAACTCTTATTTTGACATTAGTTTGCCATGTCGGGCTACAAGCAGTCAGTTTTTGGTAGCACTAATGAACAAGATGGTAGGCTACCCCCAAAACTCTTGGGACAAGCCACACTAAAATGGTGTAGACCACTACAGACATTTAATTTACTAAGATATTGTTTAATAAAAAATTTAAGTGAAATGTTACAACAACAAGAAATTTTCTTTAAGAGGCAGTAATGCCCAGAACTCCTTGTGATAGGCTACTTGTAAAATAGCGTGTCACTGGAGCGTCAAAGTCACAGATCAACCGTCTAGGCTACGGGTCCAATCAATCCGACTGTCGGGCTGGACAAAGACAACAACACTAGCTAGCTTACAATAACCCACCAAAAACATGAACGCAAACTCAGCTTCTAACAAGGCAATGTTTTCGCTTTGTTTGCCGGTGGTTACAACCGTTACGCCACAATTTATACCTCCGTAGGGGTAGGTGTAAATATAGTAGCTACTAAGTTCAACCTAACAACCAGTTTGGTGCAACCCATTTGAGCAATAAGTAAACCTTAATTGAGTAAACACTTAACTTTGACTAGCCTACGTTTGATCTTACGCAGGCTATTGCTGGTGCAATCGGCCAAAAACCAGACTTGCTTTCTGTCATTCCTTATTTAGATTGCTACTTGTAAATATTCATGTTATTTCGTTTTATTTTTGATATAACATGTTACATTAATGGCGTTCATAGATACTGTGTTTTTGAATAGCCTAATAAAAAGATGATAGATTGATCTGTTTTTATTGATCTCAGCTGATGGCTATCGCCTATGTAAAATACCGCTTAATGGTGCCACATTGTGGCCACTTATGGGTATTGCAACAGGTGTTTTTTTTTTGTTGTTGTTTTTTTTTGGAAGATAATTTTTCTTAAAGCAATATCGTCTGCAGGGGAATTTCAATATCGCCCAAGTCTAATGGATACTGTTAAATACATCAAGGAAAAAAGCCCTAAATTTAGCTGAAGAACAGTCAATAAGAAAGAAATGGAGAAAAGTGGCCGTTGGCCCAGTAGATCCCTCCCACCCACGTCGCAATCGGCAGGCTGTGACATTTCCCTCAAAACGTTCCTATTACCATTACCATTACATTACAGTTATTTGGCAGACGCTTTTATACAAAGTGACGTACAATAAGTGCATATTGAAGGTCATTGACGCGACTACAAAGCACAACTTTCTCAAACTTCCTCGCAACGTAGGAGCCATCCCTAGTAATGAACATAAAACACGATCAGCTATACATTCTTAAAAATAACAAAAAACACAAGTTAAATAAAAAAATACAAAAAACAGGAAGCAAGTGCTATAGGTAGTTTAGTCGAGGTGGAGTCTGAAAAAGTGCGTTTTCAGACCACGTCGGTTTCAGTGTTTTACCAGGCAAAGCTCACATGTAAAATGACAAAGAAGCAGAAATGTCAAAACGAGCAAAATTGCTCTGAATTTACACTTTAATCAAATATTCCCCATTTCAGGTCAGCGTCAACATCAAAACCTGCTCAACAAAGGGGGTCAATATATACCAAAATCAACATAAGCATGACAAATCACTCACTGACATTTTAGGCATTGAGCAAAGGAAGAAAAGGCCTAGAATCCTAAATCAGTAACAACGAATGAGAAGTGGTCAGGCCATAAGACCCTGATGATAGGTAATCTTTTGTCACTAGAATTAACATGTGGAAGGGAAGGAATTTATTTATTTATTTATTTATATTTATTTTGGAGGGGGGGGTAGGGGATATGAAAGGGGGGAATTGGAATCAGGGTGGAGATACGCTTAATAGACATTTCTTTAAATATAGCTGATGTGGTAGAAGTCGCATTGTTTCACATTAAAAGTGCTGAAAACGCAAACAAACAAGAGTCAAGACGAAGCGTGGGTGGAATCTTACCGATGCACACGTCTATCTTCCCCTTGATGGCCGCCTCATGCAGGGGGGTGTAGTTCCAGTTGTCGCGGGCGTTTGGATCGGCACCCTGGCACAGAAGCAGGCTGACCACCTCGGCATGGCCAAAGGAGCATGCGTTGTGCAGCGGGATGAGCCCACCGTCGTCACGGGCGTGCACGTTGGCGCCAGTCTGCAGGAGGTGCTCTACTACATCCTTCCTGCCAAACCCTAAAGCAAGAACACATTAACAGATTTAATTTTCTTTCAAAGTAAGAAATGTGTATAAATCATATACTTTCTGGCAAAGTCTGTCTAGGGAATGACTAAAAGTCTAGGACTTATCTTGATATTATTCCGTTATAAAAAATACAAATAAAATGTCAACGATTTCCTTTAACCACATAAACTATATATGGGAATTTTGATGTAACTTACAGCTAAATGTAAATGCTGTGCAAATAAGGCATCACCGTCTGACAGCTGGAAACGTTGCGAGTGCAACTCAACTGACAGTACTAACATTCTTATCCTGCTTAATGCGCCCTTTAGTATCTTGTTATCGACAAGTGTGACAGGACACCCCTTCTCAGACTTATAGCCTCTTGCTTGTTAATGATCAAGTGATAGTGATGGGATGGGATAGGATGACTGAAGACACAGAGGGGGAAAAACATTCAACGGTAACTAGCTTGTCTGTTTTTTTCTTTTTTTTCTTATTCTAGCGAGTCACCACAGGGCAGGGTTCCATATTTCTCCCATTTTAAGGGCAATTGATGTGAAAACTAGACTAACTAGAAAAATGATCATTCATTTAAATAATTAATTTACATCTACGAATTGGAATGCATTAGCACATGTGCTGCTCTGAAAAGATTTTAGTGTCGAGCCCCGCTGGGACTTGCCAGTTCTTTGTCACATAGCCGTTTTCTCGATCTGTAAGAGGGGAGAAGGGACGTCAACACGATCATACTGATGACAAATCTAACTAAGTTCAAAGACTGCTTGCTAGATAACAAAACTCTCACTGTACGAAAACACACCATATGTACTCTGTATGAGCTTACATAATCAATCGATTTACAATGGCTTGTAAACTTTATCTATTTAAAGTAAAAACAAAAAAGGTTTACATTTCTATCGACAGTTAACCACCCAGCCAGTTAGCTAAATTAATGTTTAGACGCATTTCAGCTCCTAAAAAATCATCCTAACGTTAATTGTTTGAGACCAGTGGTTCTCAACCTCGGTCCTGGGGGCCCCGTGTATGCTGGTTTTTGTTCCAATCACAGTTACAATCCCAGAATTTTAACAAGCTGTTAGGGGTGGGCGATATAACGGTAGAAACGTTACACCAGTCCGGGCCATGATATGGATTTAACCATACCGTTTCTACTGGTAAAGCATTAGGCTACTTGCATATTTGAAAAATGTTCACATAGGCTAAATGTAGCTATATTAAATGCACCAGGCATGTAACGTGCCTCTCCAATCAAAAATGACCTTCAGGGATTAATTGAAGCTTTCAATGCAACACATTCCCCTGTAGCCTATATATTGTCATTGTATTACTGTTCAAAACTGTGCATACAAGTGGAAAGTCGATGTTAAAACATAGTTTAGGTATTACATTTCTGTCCGTTGCTTCCCCAAACAACAAAGCGAGCAATGAGCAAGGTGAAATGTGCATAAAAAAACATTACCCACTGCAACTTCACCACTGGACTTACAATATTACCAATAATTAATTTTAATCAGCATTCCTAGCTGATAGCTGCATTTCTACAATAGCCTACATTTTAATTTGCAGTGGAATTTCTATTATTTGCATTATTAATTCAAAAAGAATGTGTTGCTGTGGACATGCGGATACATAAATATTTCAATAAATGCATGAGAAATAAGGGGTGTGAGAGCGTGCGATCTGGATCATTTGTGTGTGTCTCACGCTCAGTCCAGAATTTAAAGACAATATATCTTTTAATAGTCTTACATCTATGTGGGGGCTGCCTGTATAATTAGCTTGAGCTGTGGCGGTAGCCTGCGCTATATGGAAAGCCAAACCGCTCATCTCCACAACTGGGCAGCTCCGCGCTATCCAACTGGGCAGCTACGCGCTATCCAACTGGGCAGCTACGCGCTATCCAACTGGGCAGCTACGCGCTATCCAACTGGGCAGCTCTGCGCTATCCAACTGGGTCGCGCAGGATGTCCGGCTTGGTAGCACAAGATGTCAAATTGGGTAGCGCCGCGCTATCCAGCTGGATATTTCTCTAGAATTAGCCTACAGGATATGTGTATCTCAATTGGCCATGTTTATGAATTGTTAAAATGAATAAAGCTTGCAAGAATTCGTCTCATCTATAAAAAAATTTAAAAAGTCTTCAACTACAATTTATGTGACGCCATTATATCAGAGACTATTTACTCGTTGGTGAAATGTTTATTTATGCTCTTTGTTACGCTGGCTAGCGGAGCTGGCTGGTCACCAGAGCTAGCTAAGTGTTATTGTGTGTATAATGAGTGTACGTGTTTTGTTGATAGTAATGTAGCTAGATAGCCACAGTTGGGCTAGCTAGGTCATGCAATATGTTTATGATGACAGTTTGCAGTATTATCGCCAGTCCAGTATAAAAATTATTGCAGTCTGTGCGTTTGAGCCAGTGTAATCATCTGTGTACTGAGAACACTGGCTTGCAATAAAAGCAACGAGTGAATCCGCCTGGTCTGTCTTTAGATGCGGTTGCTACAATATTGCATAGGTGTCAACCTCTGGAAAGAGCTGCCCTTATTTTCATGCCTGCAAAACTGTATAAATTCACCAAAATCCATATAGAACATTACCTATCTATTATCTGTTAAAATCACTAGCCATCATAGTTATTTGTCTGATTCAAGTTTATTTAATATACTCCTGTATTTAGCTTTTCACATAATAATGACTGTGTACAAATTCCTTAAGGTGCTCATTTTAAAACAGGTAAACAGACACCCCACATGACTGACCCCACACACTTACAACCCAGTGCAGGAGAGAGATACATAGATATATATAGATACATAGAGATACATATATAGAGATACATAGATATATATTTCCTAAATTATGCATTAGTAGTGCTGCATGAGCACTTTTAATGCAGTTTTGCTATCTTACTAGCCTGCATAACAGCTTTGATAGCCTAATTAGGCATAGCATTAATGTAGCCTAAAAAAATTAGCTCTCATCTTAATTTGAATAATTTTCTAGTAACAGTTAACATTAAGTTAGACATGGGTTATTTTACAATGAAACTTGTAGTAACTTCGCTAAATTGAGTCATCCACCACATTAATAGTCTACATGATGGAACATTATCTAATTTTTGGTTGACAGATCCAACAGTAGATAAGCATCTTCTTTACAGGAGTTATAAACTAAAAGTTAAGTGTCCTTTAAAAAACGCAAGGCACTATGGTGAGAAAACTGTGTGGCTCCAAGCTAGAAATGCTGATAATTGCCGGATAAAGCAAAAACTGCTTGAATCCCAAGAACCGAAGAACGAGGTATTTATTAAAGTGGCAGTACTCATTTAGAAGACAAGTGAAATCTCAATATAATATAGGCCTATCCTACAAAAATCATAAACCATCTAGAAATTATTAATTATTATTATAAAACAAAAATATTATCCAAAACAATAACTTATTACAATATGTAATAACTGTAAGGGGTGATAATACCAAAACTACATAAATAAATAAATAGACTCTATGAAGCCAATACAATGTGTATTGGCTCCCATAATCTACCTGTAATGTCTACAAGCTATCTAGGCTACCGTAGCCTACGTTAGCTGCGCTGGCATGTGGAATGGATGAATGGTGGAATGGATTGATGGAGTTCCACTCCTCGGCTACTGTTGGACAATTACTTTTCCTTTATGTTTTTTGTTTCCTGCTATTAATAGAGACCGAATGTTGGCGACTAATGAAATTTTTTATGGTAAACAATTACCGTATAAATATTCATGTCATTCCAACGTCTCACATATCCTATTGTAAAATGTTCTTAAAATATTTGAGTGTATATTTTGTCCTCATATACAGAATATTAAAGGAAAAGCACAGTAGTAAAAACACCCCGTGGCAAAATTGGTCTAATTGTTACCATCCCAGACTTGCATTGCTCCTAAAATATTTTAATGAAATTATATTAAAAACATCAACTATAATGTGATATATATTGTTACCATCCAAAATAACATTTATACCGTGATATGAATTTAAGCCGTTAATTATTCTTAATTCTGTGTTGTTCATGTTTAGAGGGATTATTTACCCTCTTAAGCCACATGATGTTAGCAATAGCTTACATTATTGCATTATAATGCATGTCAAAATTCACATTGTGCTATATGGCAAACTATTGCAAAAGAGAGGTAAAAAATGTTTTAACTCATCAAATTAAAGGTTGGGTGAACCAATAGGCCAAGGTTGGGTGAACCAATAGGACACATGGCCACTAAAACTAACCATTTGGTAAATACTGAACAATTCAAGACAAAGCAAATGATTCGCAAACTGTGTTGATAAGTTTAAGGAATAAAATATGAAGGAACTTGTATTTTTTTTGGGGTTCTCACTACCTAATTAGGAGCCTAAAGATTCAGTGTTGAAATTTGATCAGTTTAAAATTGTTAGCTCTTTTTTTGTAATTGTTTGCAATATTGCACAATATGAACATGGGAATGGTTGAGAACCACTGTTTTTACGATTGTTTTCTTCGACTGCCAATTCATCCTGCATGAGGTCTTGGGTCTGGTAATAGCTCGCAGCAAGAATAAACAAACCGTGCATCACTCCAAGGGGGGTATACTATGAAGCAGGATTACTGAGTTAGCTGGATAACTGCACTGAGTAAAACCAGAACAGCTCTTTTTACTTGAGTCCATGTTCCAGATTTGGGAGTGTTCCGGGTCTTACTCAGTGCAGTTATCCAGCTATCTCAGTAATCCTGCTTCGTAGTATACCCCTAGTATCTATGGTGAGTCAGGTAGCTAAACAGCTAACCAAATTTAGCTAACGTTATTGCAAATTCACTAGAACTAGCCAGTTGCAAACTTGACAGCAGTAACGACATAGCTAACGTTATCTAGCTAACCAAGTTGCGATGCGAATAGCTACGCAATGACTGATAAATAACCAGATGGAGTGCAAATGTCGCACTAGCTGAAGTTGACCAAGTTGGCTTGCTAACTTAACTCGCTAACAAATATTACAAGTTAACGTATATAGCTAAGTTAGCCCAACCAAAACTTTCACAGGCAGCAAGCGAGCTAAGCTTTGACTTTGCTTAGCTAACATTTGCGAGCTAACGTTACACGGGTCGTGATCTAAATACCCGGCCAGCTAACGATGTAACGTGACAAACCTGCAGCAAAGTGCAGCGGCGTTGATTTGCGTCCAGCCATGTCCTTGGCGTTCACATTCACCGAATCCACCAGTCTCTTCACCCGGGATACGTCTCCATTGCGACAGGCCTCAAACAGCTCCCTAAACGCCCCGCTAGTTCCACAGCCGCCGCCCAACGGGCTTATTATGGCGCCTGAGTCGGGGCTCGTTCCGCTGCTGCTGCCCCCGTCGGTAGAGGCCGAGCTGGTACTGCTGCTAGCACTGAGGCCCGGAGCGGGGATATCGGGGGAGGCCGGATTTACCTCCGGATCTCCACTGCTATCCTGCTCAGCGCCAGCTGGAACCGAAATTGCTGCGCCTACTGGCGCCGAAGGAGAGCCCGGGGGAGTCAGGGAGAGAGAAGTGTTGCGCGGAGGAGAAGATAGGCTCTGTGGCTGCTGCTGGGATGAGCGACGCGACGTCGCCATTTTCACAACAGTCCCTCTGACAACAAAAACAGTTCTACTGAACTTCCGGTAAACGACAAACCCACTTCCGTTCTTCGTTTTCTCTTCTTATTCGCGTTTAGGCAAACAGTGGTTGTGTCACAGTGTCGCTTGCATTTACCGCCATCTACTGTTTGGGAGTGTATGACCGAAATCAATTTGTGTAATGTAATTTTGTCACCCTGGGTGCGTCCCAATATTCTTCACATGTTGTTTCCTCTGTCTCCCATAACAGGTTCCTCTGTCTCCCATAACTGCTGAGGTCCTCCCTGACTGCTGAGAGTGTCCTCTACGGACCCCGTGGAGGATGTAGAACACCAGAGCTCCAGCATCAGTGGAGGATCGTTAACACCGTGAAGCAGGTCCTGTGGGAGGCGAGGAACATCAAGGTCTACCAAAAAACATCAGTAGACGTGGTCACTCTCAGGAGGAGGACGCAAAACCTCCTCCAGGACGGCGTTATGGTGGACCTGGCAAAAGACGTCTGGCGAGAGAGAAATGGGGGGTGGACCATTGGGAAGAACTGATAATTTAGTCCACCCCCCTCCATCCAAAGGAAGAGAGAGAATCACAAACAAACATTTTGCCCGCCCGACAACCCGGGGAACGCATTTTTTTTATCTTCTTCATTTCAATGTCTGTGAATTCCTTTTTCTGTCTTTTTTTCCCCCTCCGATTGGAGAGGATTGTCTTCTTTTCTTGTATGTAATGTCTCTTATTGTGGTGTCCTGATTGTTCCATGTTTATTTTAATGGGGAAAATTCTCCCTGATAAAGTAGGTTTTAAAATGTGAAATGAAATGATGTATGTCTAATTGTGTTTAAAAGGAATGTTTTTATTGGAAAATTATTTAAAACCAATAAAGACAAATCTCCTACCCGGAAATATGCAAAACTGCCTGAACGTTTTGAGTACAAGAATTTGCATGTACAGTATCCAATGTACATGACATTGCGGTTTGCGTCGAGACATTAATTAATATGTAACCATTTATACGTAATTAAGATGTAATCAGCGACATTAGATTAAAACACAAAGATCCGTTTCCGGGGCACGGGAGTAGAGGAGTGGTCGTGGAGGAGGAAAGGTGGCATTTTTAGACTATTGGGACGCACCCCCTATCTCTCACGAGAGTGAATGCATTGAAGGGCTCCAACGTAGAATTAGGCTACAAACAGTTTGACAAAAGAAAAGCGTTATTTAATTGAATAAATTGAATAAAATCCTCACACAGAGACAGCAAAATTAGGGAGCTTGGGATTTGGGATTGTGCATTTATGGTATTGTGAGGAAAATACAGTATATACTGTATATTAATAACACATTTACTGAGGAAACTAATTTAGTACAACTAGGGCATCAATGTGGGCTAGCTAACTGCTTGACAAGTTCAAGGGACAATACTGTGGGTTGCCATAGTTACTTAAAGCACCACTCCTAATTATTATTATGCAGTAGATAAGCTAGTGGCCAGTGAACTTGAAGGTAACGCAATACACACAATGTGATTGCAAACACTCCACCAAATTTAAAACAATTTTCAATATGATGGTCTAATATGGAAACAGTTAACTGCTGAGAGGAATTTGATGAGGGTTTGTAGCCTGGGTAGAAGAAAAAAAGAAAGAAAGTATTAATGCAAACATTTTTTGGCACAATGTTAAATATTAAGTGTTTCTAAGGTTCATAATGTTGAGAAGAGCCTGATTGAGAAGTTTAAGTTTGATCATACAAACTTAAGGAATTCTATTGTTGAGCAATTTCCTTCTGATGCAGCCTGAACCACTGGATTGGCTGCAGCCAAACTGCTGTTAGGTAACATACAACAAAATGTATATATTTTTTAAAAATGCCTCAAGTATTGTACTTTCAAAGATTTAAAAAAATAGTTTTATTGTCAATTGTTCCCACACATCTCTTTACCCTGTTTTACTCCCAATTTATATATGAAGTTTCATTTATAACTTTTTTTTTTCTTGTATTATTGAGCTACATAATATTTTAAAATGAATCTATAATTTATTATAGATTGTGATGTTTTTGGCATATGTTAAATTCATAACTTTATCATGTGTTTATTGTGTTTAATTAGTTTTACGTTACATTACAATCATTTGGCAGATGCTTTTATCCAACAAACCAACGTACAATAAATGCATACTGAAGGTCATTCAAGCGACTACAAAGCAGATCCAACAAAGCACAACTTTCTCATAACGTAGGAGCCATCCCTAGTAATGAACATAGATTAAAGTACACACAGTCAGCTATAAATTCTGAACTATAAAAGCAAACAAAAAACACAAGTTAAATAGAAAACAAGCAAAAAATTAGGAAGCAAGACTAGTACTATGGAGTGGAGTGGGGAGTTTGTTCCACCTCTGGGGAGCCAGGGTAGAAAAGCTCCGCAGTCAGGACGAACGAGAGCCGTTAACACGGAGGGAGGGAAGTGCAAGTCGCCCTGCAGCAGCAGAGCAAAGTGGTCGAGCAGGAGCCTAGAGCTGGATTAAGTCCTGTAGGTAGGAGGGGCCTGACCTTCTGGCTGCAGTGTAGGCCAGGGTCAGAACTTTGAACCTGATCCTGGCCGCGTCCGTCAACCAGTGGAGTGACCTTCGCAGGGGGGTGACGTGGGAGAATTTCAGGAGGTTGAACACAAGCTAAGCAGCCGCGTTCTGGACCAGTTGTAGGGGCAGAATGGCGCAGGCTGGTAAGCTTGCGAGAAGGGAGTTGCAGTAGTCCAGACGTGAGGTGAACATGGTCTGGACAAGACGCTGGGTGGAGTAGGTGATCAGGTACGGCCGAATCCTCCTGATGTTGTACAGGAGGAACGTGCAGGACCGTGCCGTTGCCCTGATGTGGTCTTTGAAGTCCAGCTGGTTGTCCAGGACCACCCCTAGGTTCCTTGCAGAGCGGGAGCAGTCACCATGGTTCCATCAACGGTGATGGACAGGTCTTGTAGCGGGGAGGTCTTGTATGGCATGAAGAGCAGCTCCGTCTTGTCAAGGTTGAGCTTCAGGTGATGGCTAGCCATCCACTCTGAGATGTCAGCCAGGCATGCAGATATCCTCTCCTTAACCTGTGGGGTAGAAGGAGGGAAAGAGAGGAAGAGTTGAGTGTCATCAGCATAACTATGGTAAGAGAAGCCATGTGAATTAATAACCGAACCAAGAGACTTAGTGTAAATGGAGAACAGCAGAGGGCCCAGTACAGATCCCTGCGGGACTCCTGTAAAAAGTGGATGAGGTGCAGAGACAGAGCCCTTCCAGGAGACTTGGTAGGATCTATCTGTGAGATAGGATACAAACCAATAGAGAGCAGTTCCAGAAATGCCCATCTCAGCCAGTGTGGAGATCAGGAGTTTGTGGTTGACTATGTCAAACGCTCCAGACAGGTCAAGGAGAATCAGGACAGAGGAGAGGGAGAAGGCTCTGGCAGTGGCGAGTGCCTCCATCACAGTCAGGAGCGCAGTTTCAGTGGAGTGCCCGGTTCTGAAGCCAGACTGATGAGGGTCGAGCAGGTTGTTCTGGTGGAGAAAAACAAACCATTGGTTAAGGACAGCTCATTCAAGAGTTTTGGACAGGAAGGGCAGGAGAAATACAGGATGATAGTTTCTGACATCAGAGGGGTCCAAGTTAGGTTTCTTAAGGAGTGGGGTAACACGGGCAGTCTTAAAAACAGCAGGAACATACAGGTTAGGGAGGTGTTGATAATGGAGGACAGATATGGAAGGACCTCACCAGATATGGACTGGAGGACTGCTGATGGGATGGGGTCCAGTGGGCAGGTGGTTATGCGATGGTGTGTCACAAGTTGGAGTACATCTGTGTCCCCCAGAGTCTTGAAGGACAACAGTGTAGTGGTAGGTTCATTATGGGGGATATTGGGCATCACTGGATGCGTGAAGGAGTTCCGGATCATGGCTACCTTCTCCTCAAAGTGAATCAGGACGTCATCTGCAGAGAGGGAAGAGGGTGAGGGGGGTGGAGGAGGGATAAGCAGGAAAAAGAAGGTGGAAAATAGTTTACATGGGTTTGACACACATGCATTAATTTTAGACTAAAAAAATTAAGTCTTAGCATACTGATGTGAAGGCTGCCAGCAGAGTGTGATACGAGGCCAGATCATCTGGGGATCTGGATTTCCTCCACTTTCTCTCAGCGGCTCGCAGCGTAGTTCAGCTGGATTGGAGAGAATCCGTCAGCCACGGGCAGGGGGTGATGATCGAGCTGGGTTGAAGACAAGAGGACATAGTGAGTCGAGAGACTGAGAGAGGCAGGAGTTAAAGGTGGAGGTGGCAACATCAATAGGCATATTAACAAAAGATGCAGGAGGAGGGAGTGCAGAGAGAGCAGAAGTAGAGAGAGAGGAGTGCGAGAGAGTGTGGAGATTTCTCCTGAAAGTTACAGAGGGTAAGTTATTCGAGGAGTTGAGGGAGAGTGGGTGGGAGAGAGAGAATTGTATAAAGAAGTGGTCTGACTCACCGTGAGTTCAGACGTGGCGCAGCTCCTGGTGAATACAAGGTCTAGTTAGTTACCAGCCTTGTATATGTTTTACATTATTGTGTTCATTGTCACGGTTTTGATTTCATCCATATGATTGGATGCCACTATATTCAAGACACTACTGTGTGCATGTAAAATCTACCCGACTTCTGTGTCATCTAAATCTAAAGACACATTCCCGCAGGCTTATTTAACCATATTCTCCCTGGTGTGTACATAAATATTAATATTCAATACATCAAAGGCATTCATCAATGATATATTGACATACCATTCAGTGATCGCAGGGTTTGGGAGGGAATAAATAAACCCTCCGAGTGATGAGGGGAGGTGCAAAAATGCAAGATAAGCAGAAAAATCACACTTTTTAAAAATGCCTTTTTATCACAAAGGCATAAGGCATGCAACTGACTTTGGAAATATGGATTTAAGCAAAGGCACAAACCTAGAGACATGGCCAGTCCTCCTATATGAATATTTCATTGACAAAGAGACCAAACAGACCTCTTGAACAGGCCTGGCTCTTGCCTTCTGTAGACAAGTGAATGGCAAGAGAGAGAAAAACACTTTTTTAGAGAGTTATTCAGTCCATTAAACCTCCCAGCTTAGCAATGTTTAGTCAAGCGTATAATCTAAGAGGTTTGGAGATGAGAAGAGTAGTGTGCACTATGCAGTAGAGTATGTCTGTCTTTGAGTTAATTTCAATAACCTTAACCCTAACCCTAACTTAATGAATAGCATTTGGAAATTTTAATGGAACATTTGTGTTGTGTAGCCCAACTTTACTCATTCATCAAATTAGACAGCATAGGTGGTTGAGGTGTTTCCCCTTGTTGGATCAACAAGGGGAAAACGCAGCCAAGTACATACGAAAATCATCTCAAAGTTAATTTCATTAAGTTTATATACAGTTGAAGTCGGAAGTTTACATACACTTAGTTGGGTCACAGACATCAGGAAGTCATGGCATGCAAAGGATATGAGACCAAATATGAAAAATTTAAAGGCACAGTCAACTTAGTGTATGTAAACTTCTGACCCAATGAAATTGTGATATAGTGAATTAAAAGTGAAATAATCTGCCTGTAAACAATTGTTGGAAAAATTACTTGTGTCATGCACAAAGTAGATGTCCTAACTGACTTGCCAACACTATAGTTTGCTAACATGAAATCTGTAGAGTGGTTAAAAATGAGTTTTAATAACTTCAACCTAAGTGTATGTAAACTTCCGACTTCAACTGTATCATCCTCAAGAGTGGTGAGAAGGCACGCTCACCTTGTTCAGCTCTGTCAAGTCATTCATACATTTCCTCATATGCATAATTAATAACGGCAGAAAATACACACCAACATGCATACAAACACAAACGAATGCAGGGGGTCTTTTTCTCTGTTGTTCCAGGGTTGCAAATTGCAATATCTGTACATCAGGCATAAATGCATCAGCAGGTGTGATTAATCAGAGCAGCAGGCTAACAGGTATAAATAACCATTTTAATGACTTTGGGAAATTGTCAGTCACAGTTACATTAGGGAGCTATGCTAATAACTCTCTTGCTCTTAGCGGGAGCTTAATGAATGAGAGGATAAATAATTCCTGGATGAGAAAGTGTTAAAAATGTTGGGCTGGAAACTAAATTTCATCTAAGCAGAGCGTACACATACAAACAGTATGAAATGTAATTAGGGACCTGCAAGACTGATGGAATGGGGGGGGGGGGGGGGGGGGGGGGGGGTGTTCTTGTCACTCTAGTAGTTCCATCAGGTACAGCTTATGTCAGACAGATTTTATATCCAGACGCACCAGACACTCAACTCTGTATTCTTGGTTTAGGACGTTCTGTCTCGTTTTGGTTTTGAATGTGCATTCTGTACTGCAATACAGTCAGAGGTGGAAATCCAGGGGACATAAAGTAAAAGTCCTACTATGTGTTGCTTCCACCCATAGACTCCAGCCAGCTGATTTCACTTCTCTTCCTGTTTCTCATTTCCGTCTGAACACGGGTTCCTTCCTCGACAGTGGAGTGTCCATTCGTCCTTTCATTTTCTTCTGATCACGACTGGGAAAAGCTTCAGTGCGGGAATTCCATAAGTGAGGTTTAGCATTCTTTACAAAGGGCGAGGCCACAGTCCGTGATGACCTTGGAGAACTGTCACCCACTTCAAAGTGGTGGATAAATAAAGTCCTGGAAAAGTGATGGAGTGTGCGAATGGCTCCTCTCTCCTTCAGGGCAGGGACTGAGTTGCTCTCGTCACCAGGTGTCATCGGGTCGGTGCATTTGATTCATTACCCATCCAAGATCAATCTACTCTCCGGGTTTCCTGAGCGCCCTAGGAACTAGCGCTCATCGGAATTTCATTAACGTGACGAGTTTGCCATCCGCCGTGAAAATTCAAAAGCCCATCACTTTCGGGGGCGCAAATTTGCAGTTTGCGAGGTGGAGATCGGTCGAGTAACACAGCAAAAGCACTCAGTGAACCCTTCCTGCAGCAAATCCTGTGACACAAAATGAATTATGTGTTTCCTTGCATGAGGGTGGGGATAAAATATGTGACTAGTGCACCTTCAGTTGGGTCTGGAGAGAATCTGTCAGAAAGATAAATGAATGGTTAATAAAATCCATGTGACTCAAACACGGGCAGAGCTAGATTGGGGTGCACTATCTACCAACGCTCAGCAGTCTTTCACTTCCCTGTGCAGCTGATATACCACAAGTCACTATCACCTCATCAACTCACTCCTGCGCTGGACTGCATGTGGTTGCGATTGTACTGCTTCCTTTATCATTTCAATCCTTTGTGGAGTTCTCTGGCTGGTCTCTCACATTGAAACCTTGTTACGTGATTAAAACCATGTCATAATGGTGCAGTCTGTAGGGCGGCCAACTCTCCACCCATGTACTCATCCCCCTGTGCGGCCGGGGTTCTGTCCACTCTCCTTTTATTTAAAAAAATGTAATGAATATTATTATTATTAATAATAATAATAATAATAATAATAATAATAATAATAATAATAATCATAATAATAATAACAACACATAATAGAGTTTTGGAACAGTCAGTGTTAATGCAGGAAATTAATGTGATAAATTTTATACATTATTTGAAAAATCCTCACAAAACATGATAGCCTTTTGTTTTTCGATTCAGTGACTGAATTTCAGTGAATTTCTTGAATTGACTGAATTGAAATGCAACTGATACCTAGGCTGATGTACTATATACTACAGGAAGTGAACAAAGCAAATCTAAACTGCAGTGTTCTAAAAAATAAAGGGTTCTGATGGTTCAGTAATTGTGTGTAGTGCATGGTAATGGCGCGCACCCCAAAGTGTAACTCCCCTCCAAAGGCTCACACAGTTGTTAATGTTATGATGCTATAATAAACATTTGTGAAACAATGCCAAAGGAGACAAGATAATTACAATATGAGGGAATTTTCAGTCCCTCTATGAAAAAAACATATTCAGAACCACTGTATTTTCCCTATCGCCTGCACTAGGTGAGGCCAAGAAGAAGCGGTGTCAGGGTTGACTGTCATATATATATGCAGCAAATGTTTTTCTTTTTCAAAATGATCAACATGTAAGTGTCACCTTGTCAGAGAGCATTGGCTGGATGTGAACAGATGTGTCCCTCAGTGTAGCTGTGTGAGTTGCCCTTACCCCCATCAGACTCTGTGAAACAGAACTGCGATGGCTGTAATGTTCTGACTCACTGGAGTTAAAATATCACTGCGGGAATTCTACTCTCTTGTTTGATGGATCAAAGCCCTGGAATTCATTTCCCCAAGATAACCTCTGTGCTCCAACATAACCAATCACAGTTCTGATACCACAAGGAGTTTTCCAGTTCATGGACTTTTTAATTAACTTTTTTTTTTCTCCCCCAACCACACAAGGCACATTTTGGTCTTTAGCCCCAATGCGGAGTTTTGGCTTCTAATGACAGCTTCAGAAAGCCGTTTCCTTTTGGCTTCCGATGTCAGCTTCAGCAGAGAACTGTTCATTTTGGCTTCTGATGTGAGCTTCAGCAGAGAGCTTTTCATTTTGGCTTCTGATGTGAGCTTCAGCAGAGAGCTTTTTTATTTTGGCTTCTCATGTGAAAGTCAAATTCCAAAGTCAAATCACCAATTCTTCTTCTCAGACAGTCCACGGTCAAACCACAATTCAAGGTCCTCCAGCCAAACAAAAACCAGTTGTCAACGCTTGCGTATGTATTGTATATTATGTATTTCAAGTGGTATTATTCTCATGAACTATAAGCAATGCTTTTGGATCACTCTACCCATAATATGTGGCAGCACACAGACAGGGCTTTAGGTTACAGACATTATATTACTGAAGTTACAGTAATTATCATGGATAAACTTACTGATGCTACATTTGCAGGGTTTCCTAAACATCGTAATGCCCCCGCCCTCTCTCCCCTATAAGCAATTAAATGTGTAACCTACAAACATGTGACAAATTAAAAGAAAAACCTGAATAAATGAGTGGATAAACATAATGAATGCAGATGGGGAGGAGGGGGCATTTTCCTGGCATGGTTTGGGTCCACTTGTCCCCTTAGAGGGAAGGGCCACTGCAAATCAAAACAAAGTAATTCTGAGTGATCACCTTTATCCTATGATGAAACATTTCTACCCTGATGGGAGTGGTCTCTTCCAGGATGACAATGCCTCCATCCACAGGGCACGAGGGGTCACTAAATGGTTTGATGAGAATCATATGCTATGGCCTTCGCAGTCACCAGATCTCAACCCAATTGAACACCTATGGGAGATTTTGGACCGACGTGTTAGACAGCACTCTCCACCACCATCATTAAAACACCAAATGAGGGAATATCTTTTGGAAGAATGGTGTTCCATCCCTCCAGTAAAGTTCCAGAGACTTGTAGAATTTATGCCAAGGCGCACTGAAGCTGTTCTGGCAGCTTGTGGTGGCCCAACACCTTACTAAGACATTTTATGTTGGTTTTCCCTTGAATTTGTCCCCTGACTGTATGTCTAAAGCAGGGGAGCCATCCAGCAGCACCAGGGATGCAGTCTCCAGCAGACCACGTGGTTCTCCAGGATCAGGGTTGGGGATCCCTGCAGACCCTGTAGCTCTCCAGGACCAGGGTTGGGTACGCCAGTGAAACCAGTGTTTCACCAAAACCATGTTTGGGGATGTAAGGTCTGCAGGAATCATTTGCCAAATAGAATAGTACATTAAAGTTAAAGCATTTTTTTTATCTGTGCGTTGTTCTGAATGAGTAGAATATCCTGGAATTTGTGAATGTTGAACATCACCAAGCTATGTTTGACATAATATGACCTGAGGCATTAAAAGTGTAGGGACAACAGACTACGTTTCCATTCATTCCACATGCAACACAATTCACATGTTCAAAATGGACCCCAGCGTGACGTCCGTAGCCAATCCTGTAGCTCGGAAACACGAGTAAGGGTCATAAAACCATTAAACAGAAACAGAGAAGACTGAAGAATCCCGCACTTCTTTTTCTCTTCCTCCATTCGTGCTGCAACACAGCTGCACAAGAGGCAGCACTCCATTTTTTTTTTTTTTTTTTTGGCTACACAGCTACAAAGGTGGATCTCCATTCCCTTTCTCCATTGCACCAGCAACACCACTGCAGCGGCATCAGAAAGGCCGCGGAGAGAGACGCAAGGAACAGGTTAGCTTGTCTAGTGGCATCTAACCATAGAACGTGAACTGAGCTAACACCTCCGACTGATGGTTAGCTTCCGAACCACGGAAAAAAGACGCAAACCAGGCGATAACCAGATGACGTCGGACCAGGCCAAAGGAGACGCCCTGGCCATCCATCTCACAGACAAGCCAGTTGTTGGTTAGCAAGCTAGCCGGCTGGCCTATCGTTTTATAGCTAATGTGGTAGTAACCTACTGTTAACTAACCAAAGCAGGCCTCATGGTTTGCTCCTCTTTTCTTTAACACGTAGGGCCTACTAACATTCGCGTGATATGGTCTCAATTCAACTTACTGTAGATAAATACGTTTTTTTGTAAAAGAAGTGCATGAAATTATTTATAGTAACGTTAGATTTGAGATCAATAACCACCATCGTGCTGCGACACAGCCAGTTTACTCCACACTCCTTTGTTCTCTGAGCACACGTGGCACGCACACACACACCTACACACGAACGCACACACAGACACACACATGTGCATACCCACACAAATGCTCCAATACGCATACAACATGATATCGGTTTCGTAGAATGTAATATTCCTGTTTTCCTTGTTTAATAAATCTATTTTCGTTAAACCTGGTGTCTGTTTTGATGTCGTATGAACACGAGAGCTGAGTCAAGCCTAGTCATTAGAACGTAATACCTTCAACCCTTATGAATTATTAGTTATTAGTGCTTTGATGTTAAAGTGAAGTAGTAGTAATTATAATCCATAATAATCAAATGAGACTGATTTAATTTTAACCTCACTTAAAGGTATACTATGTAGTTTCAGAACACTAGATAGCGATATAGAGCACATAGGAGAAAAGGGCTCCCCGAAAATTGCTTATCACGTGTTCTTCTCCAGACACGCACGACGACGCACGAGCATTGTGGTGACGTTTCACACATATTTTCTCTGACCGTGGACTCAATTCAATTCGCTTTATTGGCATGACAAGACATTGCATCTGTATTGTCAAAGCATACTGCATTAAAACAGTCGAAGACAATTAACTCTGAACAATACAAAACAGCAAAGACTAGAAACGAATGAACAGTAACTACATGAAAACAATAACTTTTCTTTGATTATGGATTTAGAAATAACAATAATGTAAAATAATAAAGTACAATTAAAAAATAATAATAATTATCAATAGGAATGATAATAATGATGATGAGAATGACACATATGATCTGAATATAAGTGAATATAATAAATATAAAAATTTTTAATTGGTTTATAATGATCTCTGTCACTCACTGTCCCTAAGACAATGGCAGGCAGCTATATATTGTGCTGCCAGGTCCAAGCACGTCCTCCTCCTCCCCTAAGAGGACGGGGAGTTTTTGGATGTCTGTTAATTTTTTTAATTGAGGGTATCTCTGATTTATTTTGGGAAAATATTTATTTCTGATTTGATTGTATTTTTCACATTTTGTGATAAAGTGCCGTTGAGATGGCAATGTTTCTCCTCCCGGAGTCTGTTGACTCTATCACGGTCACTCTGATCAAGCTGTCCTCTTCCCCTGGCCCTGCCTCGCTCACCACGAACACGATTGTCCCTTTTGGATAAAAGCGTCTGCTAAATGACTGTAATGTAATGTTTATGTAATGACTGCCCCTCATCCTTACTCTAGGGCCATGACCACTGGATGTTGATGGCTACAGAATGAACCGAGCAGAATTACAAAATGTTGATTTTGAATTATTTTATGAAAATGAATGCAGTGGTCAAATTTACAGAGCAATAGCTAAGATTACTAACTTATATGCTTTGAGCATGTAGTCTCCATTTACATGATCAAGGTTTGGTCAAACATGATAAATAGACTATTGTCAACAATAAACAAACATCACGACAATAGATAGCCTTAGCTATCGATAGCTGCTACGTTATGGGAAGGATGTTCTTTGTCTTATCTGTTTTGTAGTTACTTCAATGACATTTCTGTATGCACTTATTGTATGTCGCTTTGGATAAAAGCATCTGCTAAATGACTATAATGTAACAGTGTTTCCCCTACCATTATCTTGGCCGGGCGGAAACTCACGTGCCACCCGGCTTGGACAAGAGGGAAAATAAATAATTTTAATGAAAAAAAAAAATGAAAAAAAAATAATAATTTATATTATTTTATTTTTTTTTATATAATCTTTTTTTTATTTTTTTTATGTAGCTGCAATATTTCCCTTACCGCAGAATGCGGGAATGATCAAAATAGCATCTGGAAAAACCCTTGCCAAAACAGCTTCGGTTTCCCTAGGCCTAATTAAAATTTTCAATGGCAGCGCTGATATTATGAGGGTGTAATTATAGTTTCCGCCTCTACGCAAAATGGCGCACTTTCACCGCCCGGCCTGAAAAAAAATCTAGGGGAAACACTGATGTAATGTAGGCTAGCTAGGTGTATGGTCGCTATTTTTATAATGATATTGTTACCGCTGAAAACATCTTGCTAATGAGTAAGGGCAGAAACATACCTCACGCAAATAACTACACGAACGTGGACGCTTCAGTTTTTCTTTTGCCATGACATTTGTGAAAGACAAACCAGAGGAAACCACAGATCGAAAAAGACAGTTTACTGTTGTTGCTGCTATAGCGTCCCTTGCTGCAACGCTCTGGCTTGTCTTTCACAAATGTCATGGCAAAAGAAAAACTGTTCGCATAGTTTGAAGCGTCCACGTTTGCGTATTTGCGTGAGGCATGTTCGGTCCTAAGCTAAAATAAGAGTTTATCTGGAAGCCTGCCCACATGGCCTGGCCATGTCAATCAAATGAACAGGAACCGCCCATTCATGACGTTTACACAATTTTAGCTGTTTCTGGCTTTAAAAATGGTGGCGGGTTGTCAACAGTGTAACAATCAAAACATTAACAAAAAAACACTTTGCAAACGACTTATGAGGTAGGAAATACATTCAACATGTTTATTAGACCACAAGGACACATACAATGTTTTTTGGGGAGAAAATTTTAATGTAAACAAAGAACGAGTTGTTTACAATGAAACTACATAGTATACCTTTAAGAATAATAAGGGTAAACCTCATTATTCCATAGGTATTGCCTATATTTCTGGCATCCTATGTAAGAGTTTATATATAGAGGCATATTCCTTACATTTATTGGCGCCCTGTCCGAAGATATTCTCTACATATTTGGTGCCCGCTTGAGGACTCTGATGATTCAGAAATCATATTACTCATCATCTTGCTCACTGCTACCAGATTTGTACATATTCTCTACATAATTGGTGTCCGGGTGAAGATGGACATGTGTTATTTGTCTATCACCATTACTGCTAAATGTATATGTAAACACCTTGCATGAGTAATACTCCACATGTAAGAATATAGAGGTATGTTCCCTACAAAAGCTTTATATTTGGAACGATTAACAGCTAACAGTCACATTTGAGGTCCCAGGTCTAAGCTTCAGGTTTACGTAGCTATTCGGTGACAGCTGGGCAAATCTAGTGTTTAGGGGCAACACAATTTGCCTATTTCCAATCTAATATAACAATTGCGCAATTATAGTAATTATTTGAAGAGTAAGCTAGCTCAGCAGTCACTCCAGGTATTAATTAATTACTCATTAAAATGTAACTGCGGGCCTCTATCCCTCAAGGATCAATAGCGTACCCATTCAAAATAATAAGGATTTTTATCAATGTTTCCTTTAATTGAGCCATCTTGTAGCCTAAATAAAATCATAATACCAAATAAAATTGTAAAATCAAATAAATGCCATCGTCTGAGTTTCTGTTTTTAGAGAATAGTCTTAAGAGTCTTTTTTTGTACTATGCTAAGAAATTGCATAATTTTGGTGCATGAAAAGAAAAAGCAGCCCCCCTCTTTGTTTAAGTTTAACAGTGTGAATATCGTACAAGGTAGGGTTTGCTGAGTGGAGCGCTCGCTGACGCTGTGACAAGCAGACATTCACTTATTCAGGTCCTAGACCATTAAGTGCTTTAAATGGCAATAAAAACAGCTCAAAATCAATTCTTAAAGACACAGCTAGCCAAGGCAGAGAAGCTAGAACAGGCGGGATGTGGGCACATTTGTTAATGTGGGCACGCCTCTTAACGTGAGAACCCATAGGCGGGCAGCAGAGTTCTGAATAAGGTGAAGCCAGTTTTTATTTTTAATTTTTAAAGAGAACAATGTTGGTTTAACATCAGACGAACAGAGTTCATAAGAGTAGTCAGGCTGGAATCCTCATCACAGAGGTGGAGTTGCATATCTTCAGCATAGCACAGTAAATATAAGCATACAGGATCTGAAAACAGCACTGATTTGAGGAGTGCTCACTATATCTTGCACTGAGTGTGAGATCTGAGTTCTCATGCTTGCATTCTTTCATTAAAAAATGAGAGAAACGTATCACCTTCCGCAGGGGGGGGGGGTACAAATTCATATTGGGGAGAGTATTACAATGTTTTTAAAATCTAAAATACAATGCAAAATCTTGCATTGTGACAGTCTTATATTTAGAGGTTAGAAAAGTATTTTGCTTATTAAAGGGTGTATTAAGGTAGTGAACTGTCAATGTAGTCTTTTTCAAACTGTGTTCAGCTGCATTCTTTATTAATGCTACGAATATGCACATTGAGCAAGGGTGTGAATTTAGTGACCTGATTTGATGTGCTCTAGTCTAGTGCTGCTAAGCAGAGTTCATTTAAAATTAGATTAATAATCTCGTCTGTTTGTAGTTTGAACTGCACGGCAGGAAAAATAAGCATTGGAAAACTTGTCTGCCATCAAGGGGTTAATCAAGAAAGAGTGTCTGTAACAGGATTTATTACGAGTAGCGACAGAGAAATGCAAGTCAAATTTAATACACACATGGACTGAAACAGAGATATCCTTCTTATCCGGATTGTTGGGATTAAAGCCAAATGATAGATCAAGGGTATGTAGCCCATTACACAAAGTTGGAAGATTTAATAAGAGCAAGTATCTAGTGAATCAGTGGAGTTATCAACATGAATATTTAACTCACAGATGATAAGAACTTTATCATATTTTGTCGACAGTTGTCTGAGTAATTCCAAAATCTTGACAAGGAACTCCCAGTTTGACTTGAGGTGAGCGATAAATTAAAGGACTCGTGATAGGGAGATGGCTATCACAAATGGGAGTAACTCAAAAGAGGAGAAATCCCCAATGGAAATGACGATACATTTGAAGACACTATTTTGGATTACAGCTAGTCCGAATTGGCAATATCATGCACCCCCAATGGGCTACCAACTATTGTACTATGTCAATGGGTCTTTATGATTTGATGATGATTCTTTTATTGCCTGTATTTCTCTATTGTGAGCACATTATACATTAATCTGTATAAAAACTATTAAGGTCATTCAAAAATCATTTAAATCATCAAAAATCATCATTCTACATTATCATTTATCATTCCAATAAACATGTCATAGCCCTCATTTGTGTCGTCTTTGCACATTTCCACTTATATAATATCTGGATACAGGCTAATGGGCTAAAATGGACTCCGCAAATAGGATGGGTCATCAACTTAATTTAAATGTTTATCTGTTCAGAGTTCCAGCCAATAGAATGGAACCTCTGTCTCCATCATTCCGGAACAGGGATAGGCAATCCTCGTCCTGGAGTGCCGGTAATACCCCTATGGAAAAAGAATATACTGCAGTATATTGTAAATATATCAAAATTATCATCACAATATATTTAAAATATACTGCAATATATTAAGTTTCCATAAGGGATGTTTCTGCTTGTTCCATCCGAGCTTGAGTGGAGTATTACGGACCTGAGCCTGAATATTCAGCCTGAATAATTAGCCACTGAGTACCAGCACTTGGTCACTTGTATTAATTATCGGGATTAATTAATCCTAATAATTAATACAACTATGTAGTTATAGGCTTGGATGCACTCCAGGACCTGGGTTGCCTCCCCCTGCTCTAGAAACCTCCATTTTGCTCCCCATTCTAGCGTCTCAGTGAGTGACCTTCACTGAAAAATATCCAGCTAAATCTTATCAAAGCTGTTTTATGGGCCTGCGCACATCTTGCCCATTTCCACCCTGATATCTTGAAACTACCTATTTGGACTGAATTAATTTTATCGCATGCACTAATTAAAAGATTACTATTTTACAATTATATTTGTATGATATATGACTGATTTTCCAAATGAACTACTGGAATGTAATTAAAGAGGAACAGAATGTGTTAGTAGCTGTCTTTGATAAGTGAAATACTGTGTGACAATAATTTGTTATGGCTGTTACATCAAATGTCCAACGATGAAAAAGCTCAGTCTTCATGAAGAAGAGCCACCTAGTGTTCAAAGTATGTAATGCAAAATGCTGGCCTGTCTTTTTCTTGAAAATTCATATTGGAGACCTTCATCAATTGTAAGCATCATCAGTTACACCAAATCTCTGGCAATCGTTTTTTCATGTCTATTAGAATAAAATTTTAGTTGAGTGTTATTGGTGCTACTAATGATTTTGTCATCTTGATTTCATGTGTTCTGCTTGAGATGGAAATTCTAAAGGGATTGCTGTTCTAGATATCAAGTCCACTGTGTTTATTATCATTGCAGTTGGTCTTAGTGTGTTTTTCTAGCCTCCATATTGTTTGACTGTGTAATTACTTCCTGCGTGGTTTCAGCAGGGAGTACTGAAGATAATATTTACATTTGATTGATCTCGATGGCTGTTCTCCTTCCTTTTGTAAACAGTTTTTTTATTGACTTTAAATTTAAATCTATTTATGTTGTACATATCTCATCTCTCTTTATCTGTATAATTATAGTGGGTTGGTTGATTAAAATAGTAGTTTTTTAGATTGCATTTCACTGTTGCTGGTCTGGTAATTAATGATCATGTTATTGCCGTCTTGTTTTCACAGACAATTTTATCGATATCTGCACAATATCATTTTGGTAAATAAATTATCGTCAGCCACGTTCAAGTTTATTATATTTCCTGAGGGTGAAATGTATTTCATTGGCTAGATAAGATGAATTGCTTTTTGCAGCATGTGTTTCCTGGGAAATTATAGTTTCATTTTAACTTGTCTGTACCTGTCCGATTCAATTTATCAATACATTTCAAATGAGGGTATTTCCATAGATCTGGTACACAGTGAAGAAAGGGGTTTGGTTTAGCTTTCATTTCATGTGTCCTTTTCTTAAAATAACATGAACCCAGAGAGTGACATACATCCTTGCAGTGAGCTTCATTTGTCAGCATGGAAAATGTCTCATTTGTGCCACGTCTATAAATATAATTTCACAATTTTGACATCACAAGTGACCGAAATTCCAGGTAGAACTGAGGCAGGATATTGACATGCATGTTTAATGAAGCATCAAGCATTTTCTTGTTCCGAGTTATTACATTTTTTTTTGTGGGGGGGGACCTCATGGGGGAAATGACTTTACAATGGCAAAGAGAGAGCAGTGCCAATCTTGCTGGCCTACTTTCATTCTTTTGTCTCTAGCCATTCAGTCAAACCCCCCTTTATTTCCTGCCATTGACTCACCTGAGCCAGTGCATTTGTATTTGTTATTATGCTCGTAATAAAACAACAAGTGGAATGAAGATTCAAAGGAAATCACAGGATGAATCTTTATAGAATTTGTGGAAATGAAAGAGGATGATGGTTTAAAGTGTAGAACCCATATTTGAGAATAAGGTGGAGTACATAGGGAAAAAGAGGTGGGTGGGTGCTGTCTTCCTTCAGCCAATCAGATGAGATCTGAGAGGCTTGAGAAACTAAAGTGTTTCCATCTGGAGGCCAGGTTCAACAGGGTTAGGTCAGACTGTTGCACATATCAGCATTGGTGTCAAAGTGCACAATAGATACATAGCAACACTCTCAGAGCCCTATCTTACACCCGGCACTAAGCGGCGCTAACCCAAACGCAACTGTCTTTGCTATCTTACACCCGGTGCAGGGTTCATTATAGCCCCTAGTGCTCAGGTTGTTGGCGTATTGCTATCTTCAGCCAGCAGAAAGCGTTTGCGCTAAAACCACCACAAACCTGGTTTGTGTCGCAGTTGTTTACATGTTATTTTAACGGCACATATAAGTGCGTCTATTTGTGCACAACGCATGTACACCTGTTACACACAGGGGCGCGCACAAGCATGACTAAAATGACTACAAATATCAAGATTACAATGTGAAATATTATTATTGTGTAGGCTATATGAAAAAATAATAAAAGGCTCCATAGGTCAAAGACCACATACATGTCCCTCAGCGATGGGGAATGCTGTATTAAATTGCTTTCAGCCCACTCCATCAACATCCTGGCGATGCGCGATGGTACATGTAAGGTTACATGTAGGCTATTGATTATTAGCAATTATCCTGGATCAAGCTATATTTGCCAATGGGATAATGCTTATCCATTGGAAACTTTGCTGCTAACACCTATATGAAGCCTAATGTGTGAATTGTCATTCACACGTAATGCGTGAATTGTCATTCAATGGAAAACTTGCGCATTGCAATAGATGGACATTTGAGTTCTGAAATGCGCTTCAGATGTCATTACAATACAGCTCTCTAAATCTAGGGCTGTAAGTAAATAGAATGTTTTTGACTGAAAAAAGTTCAAAACCTTGCAGTGAAAATTGCGTAGGCTATATGAAAAAATAATAAAAGGCTCCATAGGTCAAAGACCACATACATGTCCCTCAGCGAAGGGGAATGCTGTATTAAATTGCTTTCAGCCCACTCCATCAACATCCTGGCGATGTGCGATGGTACATGTAAGGTTACATGTAGGCTATTGATTATTAGCAATTATCCTGGATCAAGCTATATTTGCCAATGGGATAATGCTTATCCATTGAAAACTTTGCTGCTAACACCTATATGAAGCCTAATGTGCGAATTGTCATTCACACGTAATGCGTGAATTGTCATTCAATGGAAAACTTGTGCATTGCAATAGATGGACATTTGAGTTCTGAAATGCGCTTCAGATGTCATTACAATACAGCTCTCTAAATCTAGGGCTGTAAGTAAATAGAATGTTTTTGACTGAAAAAAGTTCAAAACCTTGCAGTGAAAATTGCATTTATGGTTTTTCAAATAGCCAGGCTACAGTGGATTCGCTGTGCATAAGGTTTTTTCGATAGCCTACAGTTAAAAAACGGAGATAAATGTCACGTTAACTGAATTTGAACCTTATTCTTCGTCTTTCATATTTTTTTAATTACAGTGACAAAGTTTCCATACTCTCAGCTTATTAAAACCCAGCTGATTTCACCTGTTATTCCATAACTGAACAAAACGATTTTAAAGAGAACTAAGCGTAGAAACTAAAACAAATTTGCAGCACATCGCCCAATTAATTCACAATTAATTTCAACGCCATTCTCTGCATGTGCACTTTAACTTCATGCAGGAGCTGGCCTGTTTCCTCTGCTGTAAATCACACTTTTCATGGTCTTCCTGGGAAAGTGAATTGTTTTAAAGCATTAATTTACACTACCAGTAAAACAGGTTGGTCTCATTTCCATAAGCAGGACATTATAAAACAAGGGAAAATATGCGTGAACCTATGGGTTGCCAACCAGACAGCTTTATTGTATTTACTGTCATCATTAAGGCAAAATAATGGTATTTATGTTATTAATCAATATTAGAATGCAGGTAATGAACTTCGGATGAAGCTTGAACTTCGACAACTCCATGAGAACATCCTCATGGAATTGATGCTTGACAATGCTTCATTGTATAATCAAATGAAATTTGTTAAACAAACAGGCTAATTTGGTGTTGTCAAAGGTGAGACGGAAGCCATTGGTAGCTTATTCTCAGCTGTTGCAGGTGCTTTTAACGAAATTTAATCGCATATATTTAGCAAAATAACAGCACTGTCAGGAATTACCGGGAACTCATAATGGTTAGTCCGAATAATATTGATCATACTATTGATCCATATAGCCTATTCCTTGATCGCACTAAACACGGATGAGCATATCTGGTTCGCCATCATATAAGCAATCCACCAAGGTGGAAAAGCAGGCTTTTAAAGGGAATGGGATATGACATTTTGATGGGTTTATTGCATGTCATGCCCACGACACACCTATAATTAATGAAGAGACTAGGTTCATCCCATTTGCACATTGCGCCGTGCTTAGCGCCCAAAAAAAAACACCGTTAAACTAGCAAAAGTATACTTGGACGCGCCCTAAATGCACTTTACGCCATGCGTTTAGACAAAGCTCCAAGATCGCCAAGATAGCCCCATGTCTGTTTCGCCATCATATAAGCAATCCACCAAGGTGGAAAAGCAGGCTTTTAAAGGGAATGGGATATGACATTTTGATTGGTTTATTGCATGTTACGCCCAAGACACACGTATAATTAATAAAGAGACTAAGTTCAGCCCATTTGCACGTTGCGCTGTGCTTAGCACTCAAAAAGCTTGCCGTCTAACTCGCCAAAGTGGACTTGGACACACCCTAAATGCACTTTTAGCCCTCAGTGTTAAATCAACTAGCTGAGTTCATATGAATCCAACATATGAGTCAAAAGTACTCTATCAGAGTAGATTTTACACTGAATATTTTGCTGTAATATTTTGCCATTTGTTTACACTGCTGATTTATTTCCAGTTTGACACCAGTAAGTGGAATTGTCAGTTTGTCTCAACCCTGTTGTATTAAACCCTGTTGTAACCCCCACTGTGGGCTAGAAGTTGGAATAATTGATTGCACGATAAGTAAAACCTAAAAATGTTCAGAGAAACCAACATATCAATTAATAGTAGGGGCATTGTAAACTCATGGAGATAATCTCACAAAACCCCTTCCTGTCACACTTATTGCTTTAATAAATGTGTCGAATGTCATGCTGACATCATTGCAATCGAACAGTGGTTGTGTTCTTGTCCGTATTGATGGACAGCATAAGGTAAAAAAAAAGTGACTCCTTCACATAGAAATGACAGCCGTAGGACAGCTACAATTTATTTATTTATTTATTTATTTTGTCTCACAGCTGTTTGTCTTGTTGAGTTAAAGGTAAGGACCTTAAAGGTAGGGTTTCTGTTTTTGGCCAACTCAAAAAGGCTTGAGACAGGCTCTGGTGTCTAAACCACAGACCTTTTCATTTCAGGGTCCCCTGCAATGATCGCCCTGGCCCTGTGGCTGAGGAACCATACTTCTGTAAAATAGCATTTCTCACATTTTTCCAATACCCATTTCAGTCGGCACTACAGGGCTATTTAAAACACTATTACACAGAAGAATGTGAAGGTATTGATGGCATTATATAATGCATGTGTAAAAAAAAAAAATGCTCCTATCGAGTACAATATGAAAATTTAATAATCGCAGCGATCATAACATTACTGTTCAAGCCATCACTCACAAAGCTAATATTAATAAGGAACTGAATGTTCATTACAGTGCCCATATCACGCCTCTATATTTCAGAAAGATATACAGCGATGTTGTTTTTCAATTAGTTCAGGTTGTACTATTAAATTGTTGATTTTGCAATGAAGCCAAACAGATCATTTTGTCACAGTGCAAACTACGCTACTCCAAAATGCTCAACGTTCAGTGCACAAGCACAGCTTGTCCTCCAGCTCTTTAAGGGAGATTAATGATTCATAATATATAAATCAGGATGACAATGTCATTCCAGCATAAAATGCACATCCAGGTCCCTGTGAGACATTAGGCAGATCTGAGGCTCAGATGCACTGCTGGGATACAGGGCATAACGGGGGCTGTGCTGTGCATTCAAAAACTGCATTCATCTCACCATCACCATCAACACCATCAGGGAATTGGCACGTTGAGGGCACTGCATTTTAATAGCGTCGACCATAAGAAAAGAAAGAGTCTCTCCCCATCACTGCATTTACGGATACGGATTTACTCTCACCAGACAAGTGCAGGCCTAATGTTCTGGATACCTTGCTATACATCAAGGAATTTTCATATACAACATAGACATCAACAATATTAATAATAATAATAATAATTATTATTATTTTATCATTATAACTATAAGTAGCCTATTATTATCATCATCATTGTCATCGTCATCATCAGCATCACCACCATAGTAAAAAGAAGAATGCACCTAATGTATAGAGCTAATGTAGGCTATATAGCGTTTTTTTCAAACTCAAAGCATGTTACACAAATTGATATAACCTCAGCTTTCATATTGAATAACGTTGTCATTAATCAATTTTCAGAGTACTTACTTTACAGTAATTTGGTTCTGCATATTAGGTGAGTCAGGTATGATAACGTGAGTCGGGACAACGTGCTTTTGTGTGGGGAAAGTGCTATTTTTATACAGTCCATGGGAAAGTGAGAAACCGGCATGGGAAGTCTAATTGTGAGTATAGCCTAAACAGTGAAGTCCTTCTCTGGCTCGCATTATTCTCTGGGCTAGCATGGAAACTGTAGAATGATCGATCACAATCAGGGGGCGTGAAACACTGCATCTCCTGCAAAGTGTCAGAAAGCAAGCCATGTGCCGGAGCAAACGTCCACAGGGAAATGTCCTTTGGCTGCAGATGGAGGGAGAGCAACAGTGCTAAAAACGCTAGCATAGTTTGGAGACAGAGCAGCGTTAAAAACGTTAGCATCATTTTACCGTGACCCACTGGAGACAGCACAGCGCAGCGCTAAAACGCTAGCATAATTTTACCCTCACCCACTGGAGACAGCACAGCGCAGCGCTAAAACGCTAGCATAATTTTACCCTCACCCACTGGAGACAGAGCAGCGCTAAAACGCTAGCATAATTTTACCCTCACCCACTGGAGACAGAGCAGCACTAAAACGCTAGCATAATTTTACCCTCAGCCACTGGAGACAGAGCAGCGCTAAAACGCTAGCATCCATTAACCATCAGCCACTGGAGGGAGAAAGTTGACTCACTAAAAATGCTAGCATCCTTTAGTCCTCACCCTGTGGAGGGAACGCTATCCTTTAACCGTCACTCACTGGAGGACGTTAGCCTACAGCTAAAAAAAACACTAGCATCCTACTGTCACCCACTGGAGAGATGCAGCGCTAAAAACTATAGGAACAAAATCCATGCAGCAAAGTACTTGTAGCCTTAGAATAGCATGTTCAGTTCTGGTTTTTTACCCATAATGGGAAGATCACACAGCTTCTGTATTAAAAGAGGCCATGATCAGGGAGAACTCATATGATAACACAAATGCAGGTCACTTTAAATAAAATGTTCTGCATCACACAGGAACAAGGGAACATTGTGAAATAAAATACATGTAGGCTCCTGGGTTCCCTAGAATCTTTTCTTGGTTCTCAATGCAGTGGAAATTACTGTAGTTCCAAGTTAATTTGACATTGATATCGGACTTGTCGATGTGTAGAACAGCTTGCCCAGTCATGTAATAGAGGCACATTCTCCAGGGGTATTCAAGTCCAGGCTTGATGCAATGCAAGATATTTCAGTCTGCAAATAAGTGATGAGCTTAGATGGGCCTGCTATCATCATTATACATTCTTATATTCCTATGTTCTAGATGGACTATATACATATATATATTATGGGGTGCCAAACAGGAATTATTCATACAAAACCTGAATATATAGACACTCTTCTGAATATATAGACACTCGTTTGAATATATAGAAACTTGTCTGAATATATACACTCGTCTGAATATATAGAAACTTGTCTGAATATATACACTCGTCTGAATATATATAAACTCGTCTGAATATATAGACACTCAATTCTGAATATATAGACACTCAATTCTGAATATATAGAAACTTGTCTGAATATATAGACACTCAAATCTGAATATATAGACACACGTCTGAATATATAGAAACTTGTCTGAATATATAGACACTCAAATCTGAATATATAGACACACGTCTGAATATATAGACACTGAATTCTGAATATATACACACACTCAAATCTGAACATATAGACACTCGTCTGGATATATAGACACTCAAATCTGAATATATAGGCACTCGTCTGAATATATAGACACTCGTCTGAATATATAGATACTCAAGTCTGAATATATAGACACTCCTCTGAATATATAGACACTCAAATCTGAATATATAGAAACTCGTCTGGATATATAGACACTCAAATCTGAATATATAGACACTCGTCTGGATATATACACACTCAAATCTGAATATATAGACACTCGTCTGAATATATAGACACTCATGTCTGAATATATAGACACTCAAGTCTGAATATATAGACACTCAAATCGGAATATATAGACACTCGTCTGGATATATACACACTCAAATCTGAATATATACACTCGTCTGAATATATATAAACTCGTCTGAATATATAGACACTCAATTCTGAATATATAGACACTCAATTCTGAATATATAGAAACTTGTCTGAATATATAGACACTCAAATCTGAATATATAGACACACGTCTGAATATATCGAAACTTGTCTGAATATATAGACACTCAAATCTGAATATATAGACACACGTCTGAATATATAGACACTGAATTCTGAATATATACACACACTCAAATCTGAACATATAGACACTCAAGTCTGAATATATAGACACTCAAGTCTTAATATGTAGACTCTTGTGTGAATATATAGACACTGAAGTCTGAATATATAGAAACTCGTGTAAATATATAAACACTTGTCTGAATATATAGACACCCATCTATCTGGCACAACATGAGTTTCCACCGGGCTGCTCTTGTCCGCAACTGGTTAATCGACCACCCAAATGTTTTGGTTCTTTATCTCCCACCATATTCCCCATTTCTCAATCCTATAGAAGTTATTTTCAACATGGCGATGGAAGGTGTATGACCACCATCTCCACGCGCCAATGCCTCTTCTCCAGGCAATTGAGGAGGCATGTGGCGATATACAGTAGATCTGCTGGGGGCTTTCCATGGCTGGAACATCGCTTGCAATGTAGATGAGGTGGCCAGTTTAGGGTGCACCCTAATTTTTGTTGTATACAGTAGCCCTATTTTCTATTGTGTTCTGCATGTAGAACATTTCACGTACCCGACTGTTTGCTGGAATGTATACAGTATTTTTTGGGGGAAAAAGTAATTGTATTTGTGTGTATGTTTTATTATAAAAACATAATATTTTACAACAGGGTACTGTACAGTAAGTCTAACACTGAAAATACAAAAGGCATAAGACTACTGATAAGATATTCATGGTAGTGTTTTCAATAGAGCACATCAGTGTGCAATTGATGCTTAGAAATATCTATTCATGTGATCGTGTATGTCTCATTTGAACACAAAATTCCATGTTTAAGACATAACATGGTTTTGAATGCAGGGATGTCAACTCTCACGCATTGACCGTGAGACTCACGCATTTGACATTTTTCTCACGACCTCACGCTAAAGCAAAATATCTCACGCATTTTAACGGAACAGCAACAATTCTCACGCAATTTCAGTGCATTTTTTTTCATAGCAAAAATAGTTAAACTTCCCAACTTCCCGTGTCCCGAAACTCGTGCGTGTGCACTGCACGTTGTTCGATAGCCGTTTTCCAAACCAACTGGCACTGGCTCACCTTCATCGCCGGCCAATCACTTATCATTGGCGATGAAAGGGTGAGAGGGTGGAGTGCACTATGCATCGCGCAGTTTGGAAAACAGACTCGAACCGAGTTGTCTTGAGCGCAAATGTCGACTGTAAGTAAACGAAAATGCACTTTAAAGTAAATCACGAATAAGTAATCAAATATGTTTGCACTATTAACTGTTACCGTATTAATTGCAGCAATACCAATATGAATGCTTTGTTAGATAACGTTAGCTAGCTAGCTTTCGACACCCACCTTTTCAGATTATTACAAAATGCTTTCTATAGTTATAAATAGATAAGGTTAGTAGACATTTATAGGAATTTAATTGAAGAAATTGAGAAATTAAGCTAATTGATTGGACCCAGACTGGACCTTTACTGTTGTAGGATTCATATAATATTCTGTAAATATAGTACTACCAATCATCCAATTTGTACCAAATTGCTCCTTGTAATTATGACTAAGACATAAGGATTCAAAATAAATGGTCAAAATAAAGTAATGGACCCCCGAAAACCCACACCAATCCCACTCCGATGACCACAATACAATACCAGTTCTCTATGTTTGACAACTATGAAGCTGGGCCTTGGAGTATTGTTTCTTCATAATATTTAATGTTTTCTTCTAAGTGAATATGGTGATGGTTATTTTCCCCTGTCCAAATTAATGAATCATTGAAGTTGTTAATTTTATATTCAATTAGGCCCTATATAATGTGGAAGTCCCCGTTTCTGACCTTTCCATTTTTTTCACCAGCATCTATAATAAGGAGCACTAGTGGTGCAATGTGAAGTGTCTAGAATGTGAAGTGTCTTTTGAAAAGCGCTGTAGTCTGTAGCTGAATAATTTGTAATACTGAACTATATCAGACTGTAAATAAATTGTATGAATCTGAAACTAGAATTGAGTGTTTCATTCGTGAGGCAGTGATTGGTCAGGTGGGGTGAGTCGGGTCGGGTCGAGTTAGGTCACCGAAAGTCTATTCTCACTCTTGCCCAACTCTCAAAGTTGACATCCCTGTATGTGTGTGTGTGTGTGCAGTATATATATACAATTTAAGGGTTGTTTCTCCTGACTCATTTTCCTATTGAACGCTATGGAAAAATAAGTCAGGAGAAACAAGCCTTAATGTGATCTATCCATATCTACTGCATATCTGGCAGCAGAGTGATGATTTGAGGCTTGTTTGATACCTCAGACCCTTGATGATTTACAGCCATTTAGCCAACCATGTGCTTCATAGTATTGCTGTGTAATTTACAGTTTAATTTAGTCCCACCCCCCAATCCATCCCGATCCCGATCCATTCAAATGCAGAGAGGTTATAGTCTATCGATTGTACCTGAAAGTACCTGAAAATAAGAAATCAAGAGTCTTTTGATGTTGTTGGGTCACAGACATCAGGAATTCATGGCATGCAAAGGATATGCAACCAAATATTAAATATGATGACTTTATTTAGGTTTATGTTAATTTGTCTAATTACTTTTGGTGCCGGCGGCACAGTGGTGCAGTGGTTAGCACTGTCGCCTCACAGCAAGAAGGTACCGAGTTCGAATCCCAGCCGAGGGCCTTTCTGTGTGGAGTTTGCATGTTCTCCCCGTGTCCACGTGGGTTTCCTCCGGGTACTCCGGTTTCCTCCCACAGTCCAAAGACATGCAGGTTAGGCTAATTGGAGACTCAAAATTGCCCATAGGTATGAGTGTGTGAGTGAATGGTGTGTGTGCCCTGTGATGGATTGGCGGCCTGTCCAGGGTGTATTCCTGCCTCTCGCCCGATGCATGCTGGGATAGGCTCCAGCACCCCCCGTGACCCTGACCAGGAATAAGCGGGTGAATGGATAATGAATGGATGGATGGACTTTTGGTGCCCTAAAATGGGGGGGGGGGACTACATGTAAAAATGACTACAATTGCTACACGGTTCACCTGATATGGATGTAAAATTAAACCCTCAAATTAAAGCTGAAAGTCTGCACTTTAAACTCATCGTCAATGTTCCATTTCAAATCCAATGTGCTGGAGTACAGAGCCAAAACAACTACAAATGTGGTCACTGACCGAACACTTTTGGAGTGCACTGTATATGTATGCATTTATATACATTGCATAACCTTATTTCCAATGCGAAAACAACTCCAATAAGCAAAATAGCCCACTTTAAAACTATTTGGTGACTCATAAGAGCATGACTGCCCTGCCCCATCCATGCGTCCTTCAAGCCTCACCACAGCCAATCAGACAGGGCTCAGTCCCACTATTTTTAGATAAAGTTCATAGGTTATGCTCAAAGTCTACAAAGTCTGCATGGTGCTTATCTCTGCATTGCCTCCTTTACCCACAGACCCTATTGGGGCTCTGATCAATAACAAAAACTGCAATCCCCCATTTTCTACTGTGTCAAAGAAATATGTGTTCATAAATCAATATATAATGCAAATAGTTGTGAACATATATTTAAATGGTTTTACAAAGTGTACTATTTATTGTTGCAGTTTCAATGATAATTATGCAGTATGACAATTGTATACAGTATACAAATTGTAGAACCCCCACAGTGGGCTAATGAAACAACAAATGATCATAATAAGTTAAATATATTATCTTCCCTAAACATTCGATGCCAAAATGGATCATTTATTTCTGCAACTTATAGTAAATAAAATTACATCTATTTTACCTTCTTGTTGCTCTTTACCAGCCAATCAGATTGAGTTTTACTGAATTTCACAGATTTTCAGAAGAATTTTACCACATTGGAAAACATGAGAAAATAAAATTACGCTGAAAGTTTCTTCCAAATGCCTCTGGCCAAAATAAAACGTAATGTTAAATGCCTTGATCATCAAAGAGTTTGCAGTCCATTCTGTGGAAGGAAGTAAAGCCAAAAGGTCTCAGTTGCTTGTCCTTGGCTGGGCTTTCTGCCCTGGGTGTTCTGGAAATGCCCACTAATTAATCAAAGTCCGTTTCTGTATTATTTGTTTCTGTTTTAGTTGGGACATGATGGTAATATTCTTTTCAGAACTGACTGTGCTTCGTCGAACAAATACTTGTGGGAACAGTGCCTAATTAAATGTAATTATTTCAAATAACATATTGAGACATTGCAATTGTTTTTTTAAAAATCTATGAGTATAGTGTGTGTTAAAACTCTGCATGCCTACATTTCTCCCAGCAGAGGTCGCTCTTGCTACGTCGCCTCTCACAAAAAGTGGGTCAATCCTCCTATTGCTGGTGTCCTAAACTGACATGCTGGTTTAAAATTATTATAGTATACAGAGTTCACAATGCATACACAGCATTAGATGCTTTGCTGAACGAAAATGAGGTTTATTTTGGTGCAATTGTTGTCCTTCACAAAAGAGAAAAGATTGATTGACGGAGAGACATTGATTTACCTGAGAGCTCAGGTTCATTGGTTGAACTCAGATGACCCTAATTGCCTGACGCAAGAAATTAGAGGAAAAACAACATTTTTAAAAACAATGAATTTACTATATACATATGAAAAACAAGAACAAAAATTAAGTTATTTCACAAAGTTGTAGCACAAATAACATGGATTTCTTCAGATACTGTTAATAATGGTTATTCATGTGAAGAAACATGCTGGTTCTTTTTTGTAAATTACTTTACAAACTTTACTTTGCACTTACTTCAAAGGAGTTCATGTATCCTTTCCTCACAATTGCTCACCACATACCCGAAAAATTATTTTGAATACATTTTCCATACCTCATTCTAACTGTTGTGCCAAAAACTACTAACAGTGCAAATCACAAACTTACCTCTGTATCAACCTGAAACACTGGTACAATTTCCGACAATATGCATTAGATTACATGTAAATTAAATATAAATCCAGACATTGACATTGCAAATTGTGGTGAAAAATACAGTAAAGGTTTGGTTAACTAGGAAAAGAGTCCTTACATGATGGTTATTGGTTCATGGTAGCTAATTAAAAGAAATGTAAAGGCTTACATTTATGTCGAGTCAAAATAAAACTAAAACACTGAAACATGTCAGCCTATTGCCTTTATCAGTGCAATGGTGCTAGGTGCTAGTGGCAGTCCTGTATACCTTACTCAAAATCATCACTACAAGTGTACAAACTAATTAGAGAAGAATTACTCATCAGAGCTTGCCTCAAAATGGAAGATATGACAGTTCATCTCTAATCCTTTCAGAATGTAAACAAGTTAGATATGTTCAAATGCACTGAAATGCAAACACCGACACATATTTTCTGTGTGAAGTAACCCCGTGTTTTTAGGACAGGTGTGCATGCGCTATTCCCTACAGACAGAGTGAGGTCTGCTTGCATACCAGCAGCATTTGTGGAGCAGGGGTTAAATGGGGTTAACAGCCCCATGCACTGGCCATGCGCTAGACATGCAGCTGCCGAGTGGACAGGAGATTCTCTCTCCCCATTGGTCCATATTTACGAACAACAATAATGTTAACCATGAACTTGGTTCCACGCTGGTGTCTTGAGCAAGTGAGTATCAGCCTGGGGGCGAGGGTCAGCCCTTGGCCTCTGTGTGTAAAATTTACTAGCCTTGAAATGGTCTTTTGACCTCTATGAAAAGTTAAATTTTTTTGTCACGTTTTACAAATAAATATTATTGCAAAAACCAGTTGTTCACCTTAGTGCCACAGTATTCCCGCACTATAACCACTGGCAGAGGTGGAAAGTCCAGGGGTCAGAAAATCTCCTGGCTGAAGAATTGTGTTAATTAGCAAATCCAGGTGATTGGAACAAAATACTGGGGAGATCTTTTACTTTCTGAACCTGGACTTTCCACTTCTGACCACTGGTGTTCAATAATTCATGTTTATAGGTTGTTGTTGTTTTGTTTTTATTTTCAGGAGTGTTTTTTTTTTTGCAGGACAGTGTACATGATAAATAAAATATAATAGCATTTTGTTCACTATATTACCACAAAAATGAACCATCAAAAGGCAAAAGTATTGAAATAACTCAACATTATACACTCTGCACTCATATAACATTTAAGTTGAGCGGTAGAAATGACAAAATCTCTTTTACAAGGGACTTTGACATTTCTGTTTTTATCAGCGATACATATTTACAGCTTCACCCAGACTTTCTGTCTAAGAACACATGAAATTTACTGATAGTGAATACAACAGCCAACCTCCTATGACAGGATGGATCTGTGAATCTAACCTGTATGCTACAAGCTTTCCTTCAAGCCATGTGGTGTGATGCCGATGCTTCTTTACACAATGAGTCTATTTGGTGACTCATAAGAGCACGACTTACACAAGAGTCCATAAGTGTGGCTTGGAGACATAAGTCAGAGGAAGACGGAGGTACAGCTTGAGCGAGCAGACTATGGGTGCCATATTGATCAGACACTGCAAAAACCAAATCTTAACAAGCATTATAATCCTATATTTAGACTTTAGAATCTTATTTCTGTTACCTTTTTGCTAAATAAGACAAAAAGATTGCCAGTGGGGGGTGAGATAGTTTTACTCATTTCAAGATTTGACAGTGAGGTAAGATAATTTCACTTGTCAAGCAAAAGGTAACTTAAAACACGCTAATATTTTCCACTTAAAAAAATAAGATGTTAAGTATCATTACAAGACTAAAACACTTGTTAAGACAGACATTCTTTGCAGTGGAGAGGGTTGCTGGCGAGTGATGAGAAATGGTCATCCTGGCTGGCTGTATCCCTACCTCCCTCATCTACACTATGGCCAATTCTGCACCTCCGTGCCTGATTACCAGCCACAGCCAGCACAAACACAGTCCTTTTTTGTAACCTTCCTTGTAATGTTATTGGTTAATTCAAGAACATTTTTTATTTGCACAATGGGAAGTTTTATGGGAGTTAAAAGTTGTTATCTGGGCATGTACTTCTAGATGACGCCGTGCATACCATGTTGGGTGGAAAGGGGTCACTGTTTTTTACTCCAGCATCCAATGAAACCCTCCACATGCACATGTCATGCACTGGCCATGCAGCCATCAAATGACCAGGCAAAACTCTCTTCTCTTTTGCCCATAAGTGTGCACCACGGTAATGTCAACCTTGAGGTCTTGACCTTGTCTTGACCAAGGGCTATATTAGCACATTGACAGAAGTTTGAGTGCGCTTTAGGGGCCTGGGTGATGTATGACATATGGTCAAATGTCACAGCAAACATCTCCCTTGTTTTTGTTTTTTTGGATAAAAAACAGAAGCATATTTCTACCGTAAACCTTGCGCTTGGAAGGGAAATGGCTTGTGCTCCGGTTGATAGTTTCATTATGTCCTGAAAAGGGATTAAAACAATAATCACTTGTCAGGAGATACTCAGATGTTTCAATGCTTTTGCTGTTATATTTTCTAAATAAATGGATGTATCCGTGAGGTGTGTAACATATAGTTACAGTATAGCCTTACAAGTGGCTCTGGTATATTTTTGAAGCTTAAAGGTTGTATCAGCGATTTTGGGTGACGTCACTTCTGAAGCGAAATCCCAAACAAACAGAGCCAGCTCCAGCTCAGAGCCAATTATGTTATGTTTTAAAAAATAGTGTTCAAGCATCCAGAATTATAACCACGTTAATAACGTTTGTAAGAAACCAAACCGTTTGTAAATCCGTCAAGATTTCAGCGAGATAAGAGTATTAGCGTATTAGTATCACCCACCCCTTGTCGGTGATTGGTTGGAATACTGTTTATTTTGGTTTTGAGTGGTTGGTAGTACCATTTGTTTTTGTGTATGATCTCGGAGCATAGGCTGCCTACAGAGACGCGGTTTTTTGACGGCCTGCTTATGGGGCGGGCAGCTAGCGGATCGTGAGGAAAAATCAGATGAATGTGATCATTTATGTTTCGACCCAAAATCGCTGATACAACCTTTAATGTCGATACTGTGTTGTCGCACATTCAATTAAAGCTTCCCAGGAAACAATCAAAAACCATCGTAAATTTCACCTTTGAGATACTAAGCATGGGCCTCACCTGTAATTTAATAAACTGTAAGTATTAAAGAGATTCCAGGAAAAGAAAGAGTATTTATTTTTTAAAAGGCCAAGGATGCCTTTAGACTGCCTGTAGGTTCCTTGCTTGCCATAAGGGTTCAGTTAATTACTCCCACAATCCAACAGCGACAGAACCCATGAGCAGGCCATGCTCCAATCATGCAGCTATCATGTGAGCGGAGGAAAGATCCCCACCCATTGCTCCATTACCTGCACAAGGTCTTTGGGCAGTGGGCTTAACTTACAGGGGCATGGGATTCTCCAAACCGGGGTCAACAAGGTCATTTTTTATAGAATTTCACTTCAGTGGACAAGACAGCTGGAGCCCAGCACAGGCATGACCAGACTCTGACATGGATGGGCGAAAATACACTCAAATGTATTCTGTAGCAAAATACAAAAATACTTCCTAAGTAAATGTATCCATAAACTATGCTCAAAATGGTGGAGGCGAATGTTGCTTTGCAGGTGGAACAGAGGAAACATACAGATAATGGGCTGACCCATATCACGTGAATATAATAACATATTTCAAATGTATTTGTATTTCAAATACTGGGAATTTCTGACTGTGGATTCGTAAGGCTGCTTACAATTTTTATACTTGTTACAGCTGGGAAATCCTCCCAGACTAACCTCCCAGAGTAACAAGCAAACAAATCATCAGTTAAACTCTGAATCCAGCCAACTGGACACTGTCCCATGTGTTCAGATGCTGTAAACTGTTGGCCAACACTATTGTTATTGCATAATACCGCATAATATAGTTCTTGTGACACATCAATTATAGATACTTGTAAGTCTCCGTAATGGAGCTATAAGTATTTTATCGGAAATATGTGCTATCGTTGCCACTGACTGATTTAAGGTTGTGCATGGATGTTTATATTCTGAACAATGCGGGAACTATATACTTCTAGTTCTTAAATAAATATTTACCAAAACTATAAAACAAAGTCAGGAATCTTAACATTTACAGCACTGTTAGGGTGCCAAACTAATAGTGTATGTCTCGCTAAGTCAGGGTTTTAAAATGTCATTTCCAGTTTTGTCATATATGGAATATAGTGTGTACAGTGATATGATTGTATAGGTTATTTAAGCATGCTTATTATTATTTACTGCTTAAGTAATCGGTGAACTGGTGATTTTTTTAATATAAAAACTTATGGTACTTTTTTTACTTGTATGCACTGTAAATATTGTCACCTTTTCCACCTGTCCCAAACCCAATAAACCACACCTTGTTGGCCTTAATATCTCTGAGTACCCATGTGACATTGGCTTTTTCACCTCCACAACATCTGGTGTCAGCAGTGGGATCCTGGTATCAGACGTGATGCCTCAGACATGGTAGGACAGAGCTGGAGGAGGATGGAGAGGTTGCAATCTCAGCAGACGTCCACCCAGCAGCCGCAGCACAGAGCAGCTCAACGGAAGGAGAGGCAGCAGAGCTGAGGGGGCTGGATGAGAGCAATGCTGAGCAGCCAATCAGCGCGGGATGAGGGCACGGAGAAGGAGTCGGCTGGACAGGAGTGGTACTGGAGAAACCTGAAGTCCCAGTTACTCGAAGGGCAAGTTAGACGAGGCTACCATGCGGAAAACCCAGAAGACCTAGAGGAAGGAACCCTCAGACCAGACACATCCCGGAGCCAAGAGAAACCTCAGAGTTCAAGCCTCCTAAACTCCATGTACATTTTGTTTTGTTGGCAAGTCCTTAGTTTGTTTCACTTTACATTATAAAAATTTTGCACTTCTATGCACTGTAAATATAGTCACCTTGTTTTCCACCTTTCCCAAAGGCAGTAAACTGCACCTTGCATTGTAGACATCTCTGAGCACTTGTCACTGGCTATTACACCTCCGTAAGGTCATTCTGCAACAACTAAATAAAGACTCCAGGTAGAGATGCAGTTACATTGTTAGTATTTTTTATTGCTGATATTGTTCTTGTTGAGGTTAATTTGTTTTGGGAATATTTGGTACTATACCAAATATTCCAAAAACACTATGGTGTTTTCAAATGATTTATTTTAGCAATTAAATAGCTGTTAGAAGAAGGTCACACAGCACATATCCCAGCTTGTCTGCATTCTACTGCGACTCATTCTGTTGTGTTCAATTTTGGCTTCCACTCACACTGTTCGCACAAACCTCTCCAGACACACAGTGCCACTAATTCTGCAATTGTTCTTAGACTAAAAAAAATCCAAATGGAAAAGAGACAAATTAAAAATGGTTGGTGTAGACATTTTTCCACACGTTAGTTTCATTCACAGTTTACCTATTTCAAACACTTAAGGTCTGGTCCACTTCAGTTTTCTAAGCTTATTTTAAGTCAGGACCAATGGACATTCACCATTCAAACTGAAGGGCTGAAATGGGAAGCGGGATGAGCCTGTTTGAGAAATCCAAGTCAGAAATGTAGTCAGAAATGTAGTTCCAAGGCAGCTTCTATGTAAGCTGAGGAGAAGAGAGCAAAGTTGTGTTCAGGATCAAACTTCTCAAACATGCTTGCCTGTGCACCCCTGAATTGACAATGGAGGAGCTCCATTAGGTGATTGGGTATTTCAAAACTGGGGAAAGAAAGGGGACAGAGCATTAAAAAAAACCTTCACACTGGCCACAGCATCTAACGCATTTTACACTTTAGTCATTTAGCCGATGATCTTATCCAGAGCAACATATAGGAATTAATGTTCTTCACATACAATCAATTTAAAGTGCTAGATATTGTTAAAGAAACACAATTCCCTAGCTGGGAATAAAACCTGAAACCTTTGAGTTACAAGAGTCAAATTCTCTAAACATGATACTACACTGCTTCCCTACGTCTACAACTACTGCTACTGCCACTCGTTAAACGTTGCCACTCCTCCATGCTGTCAATCTTGATTAGTAATTGATATTAACATTTAAATGAGGGTGTTGGATAGTCTGGAAAATACCTTATTGTGGAGGCAGTTACGCGGGAGTTTACTACCAAGTGACAGATTCAAATTGTCTCCTAAAAACAATATTGACTTGATTTTGTTGCTTACTTTTTAGGTTATCCAAATTAAACACTGATGGAAAAGTATACTTTATGTTCCATATATATGTTCCATATATATTTATAAAAATCTTGGCTATATGGAAATTATTAGAATTTATATTTTAGTTTTGTATTTGTAATATTCAATAAATAAAAATACTTGAGTTAAGGGTTGTTTTGCCCTTCAGTCATCATAATCTTTTTATATATCACATTGTGGGAATATCGTACAACGATCCTTTTATCAGGATTCAAATCATATCATCGGCTGACTGTATGGCACACTGTACGGCAAACTGAAGTTCCCTATCGGGAAAATAAAAGTTATTCTATTTTATAGGCAATCATATGCACACATACAGTACATGTTCATATGTGCTTATTTGCACTCGCATACGCTCATGCTCACGTATGCTCATATATGCTAATATGTGCTCATATACATTCATGTACGCTCATATATGTTCATATATGCTCATATGTATTTTATATATGCAGTTATTTATAAATATATGCTCATATGTACTCATACATACTCATATGTGCTCAAATTTGTTCATATAGGCTCATATACAGTATACCCTCACACTCTCACTTCCATTCCATCTGGTTTAAGAATATCTATCCTGGTGGACTGCCAATCATACTGAGAAATGCTCTCCCTCTTTCTTGTACAGTTGCCCACACAACACTGTCACCTGTTTATTTGCTCTCTAAAACAGACATGGCGGATCCAACAGCTGCTATGAACTGCATGACCTGACAACAAGGCCATGAGTTTTTGCTTGCCTCCATATTTTAGCGAAAAGGGGATGCATTCCTCCCATTGGCCCCTTTTACATAGTTACAATAGAGTAACAGCCAATGAAAAGTGTTCCTGTACACTATCAAAATGAAGTTTAAGAAGTCTTAGAGGAAGCACCTCATCTTTGCTCCTCCTCACTACCGATCAGGGCACTAAAAGTATTTTCTAAACAATTTATCAGTTCAGTAAGTACAGGTATGTGATGCTGACATAAAACATGAGACACAGGGAAGTGGTTGATTAGCGACAGCAGGCATGTCATAAATAGGTCACATTTTCCATTTTCTCAAACATGGCCTCTGTGGACCTGGGCCCCATATTAACATCTTAGATAAAGATCATCTTAGGCTATTTTGTTTTTAAATTACTCTTATTGTTTGTTTTTTGTCTTTCTCCCGCTATTTTTATTATATCTTTTTTAACATAATGTCAGTAATTTTTTTATCATTTTACTCATAATGAATCAATTAAATTAGAAGAAGCACAAACACAAAAAATTTGAAGATGCTTTTGGGAAACGGGGCCTTATTCCTTTTAAAGCTGCCGGCACTAAACTAAACATGAAGCAAAGCCAAACCCCGCACATACCTACTGAATCTGCTGGGGATGGGTTCACAGGGTTCACAGACTGTCAGTGTTGTGTGTTGCAATTTCCAGACCCCTCCTCCTCCCCTTCGACCCCTGTCCTGATTCAGCTTCCTCAGGTTTGTGGGGATTAACAGAGCGCTAACATTAAGGTGGCCAGATTTAACAATGGCAGATGAAGGGGATAGTATGTGTATTGTGATTGATTTCATATTTTTAATTGCTGGCTCTTTATCAAATTAATTACATTAGCGACATACTGTAACCCATATAGAAGACAAAGGACGTACAGGACAAACCAGTTTTAGCTGAAATACAGGATGTCCCAGTTGAGCCCTACCATCATACCCCATATCATTTTCAGAAGCTCAGTTCAAGATCATGTAAAATTACACCATTACATTTCTGCAAATGACCACTCTGCAGTGGTGCAGCCCACACTGATCAGCCTTAGACTGTTGGCTGGCCATTTGCATCAATCACTCCTGCTCTTGGGGCAGCTGTCGTTAGACCTGTCATTTATCTCAGGTGCTTGTTTAAGAATCCCCTTATCAAAATACACTGTAATTTGATTCCCAGAGTAATTACTTGCTCTTTCAGAGCACTCACAGGACAAACTTTCTCTTATTGCCACAGTTGGATTCTTTGCGCTCTTGGACACTTTCACACAACTGTTTCATAGGTAGTGTGTTGCCTGTCTTAACAGCCGCTAATAGGCTCTTTCTCAGATATTGTGAGTCAGTACTGCAGAATCATGAAAGTACAAACCAGTCACCGCTATATGCGGCTCTTGTGAAAAAAATACCAAATTTCATAATGGTATCTGTGAGCAGCAAATTAAGTCTTCAATCAACTCGCACATCCGTTTCAGATGGGTCGAGTGCTTTTGTGAAGTCAATGCATGTTGCCAAAAAGCTGCATGAGGCAAGAGCTTAGTTTGTTTGCTGTTTTGTTTTTGCAGTAAAGAAATAAAGATAGAAAGATCTAAAATACTTTTTAGTCTTTATATACTTCCCTAGCAGGCAAAAAAAGAAAAATAATGAACTTCAAAAAAATACCCTCCCAAGCTTCCAGACGTTTCATTTGCAGTAGACGGCAGAAAGCCTGGATGGTAATTTTGACAAAAGAAAAATAATATCCTTTTCCTACGAGTGTACACAAACCCCAGTGATAGGCTGATTTTAAATTCATAGCCAGATGAGGACAGCTGCCACTCTATAAAGATATACAAGCAATTAATGAAGCAGGTGGCTGTGAGGGAGTGTGAGGACATCAGTCTTCTCTATAGAGAGATGTCCTCAGGTCCTCTAAAAAAAAGGCAGATTTTCATCCAAAGCTTAATCCGAGACATGCATCGTGTTTTTTTTCTCCCTTTTTCCTTCCTGATTTATGCAGCATTACGGGGACGTATAGATGAGATCTCAGCCTTTTCCACACCTGATTTATGCAGCATTACGGGGACGTATAGATGAGATCTCAGCCTTTTCCACACCTGATTTATGCAGCATTACGGGGACGTATAGATGAGATCTCAGCCTTTTCCACACCTGATTTATGCAGCATTACGGGGACGTATAGATGAGATCTCAGCCTTTTCCACACCTGATTTATGCAGCATTACGGGGACGTATAGATGAGATCTCAGACTTTTCCACACCTGATTTATGCAGCATTACGGGCACGTATAGATGAGATCTCAGCCTTTTCCACACCTGATTTATGCAGCATTACGGGGACGTATAGATGAGATCTCAGCCTTTTCCACACCTGATTTATGCAGCATTACGGGGACGTATAGATGAGATCTCAGCCTTTTCCACACCTGATTTATGCAGCATTACGGGGACGTATAGATGAGATCTCAGACTTTTCCACACCTGATTTATGCAGCATTACGGGGACGTATAGATGAGATCTCAGCCTTTTCCACACCTGATTTATGCAGCATTACGGGGACGTATAGATGAGATCTCAGACTTTTCCACACCTGATTTATGCAGCATTACGGGCACGTATAGATGAGATCTCAGCCTTTTCCACACCTGATTTATGCAGCATTACGGGGACGTATAGATGAGATCTCAGCCTTTTCCACACCTGATTTATGCAGCATTACGGGGACGTATAGATGAGATCTCAGCCTTTTCCACACCTGATTTATGCAGCATTACGGGGACGTATAGATGAGATCTCAGACTTTTCCACACCTGATTTATGCAGCATTACGGGCACGTATAGATGAGATCTCAGCCTTTTCCACACTTGATTTATGCAGCATTACGGGGACGTATAGATGAGCTCAGCCTTTTTCCGCTCTTGATTTATTCAGCATTGTGGGGACGTATAGATCAGAGCTGAGCCTTTTCCTCACAGAGAAGAGACAGGTCATCGGGTAATTGGATTGGTCAGGGTGCCAATATTGATGTCTGAGTTAAATGATTTATTACTGGCTGACGTGATCCGGTGCTGGTTCCGGCAACTTCCAGGTGAGAGACAGAGCGGGCACATGGGCGAGCCATCCAGGGCAGTAAACCCGGGCAGATACCCCTCACATTGGTCAGCATTCATGTATATGCCTCCGTCCCATACCCTTCCTATCGACACACCAAACATCCGTCACATCTCTCCACACACAGTCAACTCATGCGTGCATGTCTGTGCGGAGGTGTCAACAGTGACGGGCGTATTGAAATCACGTATTTGAAATCTGTATTTCAAATTTTCCATGTACGTATTTCATATGTAATATGTTTACTCACATTTTTGTATCGTTTATACACCTCGGTGCCACCTGCAAAGCAACCTACAGCTCTACTATTTTATTGCAGTGTAAGGCCGTGGGTGTACTCGTGACTAGAACGAGGCTCATCAGTCATAGACGTAAATCCAGGTCCAAGATATATTTAATCCAGAACGATAACCTTCGAGAAGAACAGATACAGCATGGAGAAATAGGCAGCTAGCATTTCCAACACTCCCCGCATGGCCACTCTACCTCAGCCCTGCACTTGTCCTACCCCTGACGGACGTCCTGTGCGTCGCGCTAAACCTTCTCTTTTCCAAATAATAATCCTAACACGGAGCTTCACATTAGTTTTGTTTATAAATACATCTATTTTGGAGGTATTTCTCATTTGGTAAGGAATATATAGTTTAGCGTATTTTGACCCATCCCTGTATGTAAATATTGTCAGTGGAAACTTGTGAGATGTGTGCAGTCAATGTCCAAAGGTTACGTGTAGCATGGGTTCAGTGTGACTCACACTGGTGTAAATGACTCCAAACTTACTCTTACTTGAAAACAATAGCAAATTGATTCTTCTGACCCACATATTTGTCAGTTCATTAACCCTCCTGTTATGTTGCGGGTCAAATTGACCCATTTCAAAGTTTGAAAATCCTGGAGAAATATTTTAGACTATTTCTTCAGTATGAAACTTTTTCTGCTGGCCTTAATTACGGTTATCAACATATACATGGAAAATGGTTTATTTGATGTGTTTGCAACCACCCCCTGCATGTTTATATTACACAGATACTGTTTGGGTCCATTTGACCCAGCAGTGAAAGTGGAGGCTAAAAGGGGTCAAAAGTGTCACATTTACACTATTTCCTTCTTTGCAAATATGATAGATAAGGTACGTCCTACTTCCTCCCACCATATTTCATCCCAATCACACACACACACACACCCACCTGCACGCACGCACGTATGCATGCTCACTCACACACACGCACACACACGCACACACCCGCATGCACGCACGCACACACACACACTCAAGCTCACTCTTTCTCTCTCTCTCACACACACACACACACACACACACACACTTAAATGAAAAATGAGTGAATTATCATAAGGGAACCATGGTCTGTGAGGGGTGAAAAACATCATTGCACTAAATACTGGTTGAATGGTTAGTAATTGAGGTAGGAACAATGTTTATTAGGCTTTTTTTGGTTTATGACAACTTTTGGATGATTAACCCTATTTACTTTGGCCCATTTGACCCAATTTTCATCTAGTTTTTACTAGTGTCATTTAAGTGCCAATATCTCAAAAACTATTCACTGCACATCCATGGTTCAATGTTTGAATGAAAGAAGAGGCTTGTACCATTCAGAAATTTGCAACAGAATAAATTTATGTCAAAGTGGTCACATACAGTTTATGCAAAATACACATAAGAATACAAAAAAAATTCCAAACGCCTTGTGTTTTTATAGTTTATCACTGAATATCTCAACTTCAAAGTACTGGAGCAAGCCAGAATTGCTTATACTAGTGCACTGATATGTTGTCCACGTGTGTATAGAATTTGGTAAAGATATCTACAGGCTTTCCTTATCCATTGGTATTTTTCCCAAAACGGGGCCCAGGTGTCCCAAAAGCTGTCCAAACCTATCCAAATATAAAACATGTGCATATCTTTCTGTCAAGGTATGTCAATCATCAGAAAACTTTATTTTTCTTTTAAAACAGTTTTTGTCATACAAAATGTGAAGAAAATTAACCTACACATGTTTTGTATTTATGTGTATGAGGGTATTCTCTTACAAAGCGTGCCCAAATGTGCCCAAATACCTCACCAAAAAGGATGACTTAACTCTAATGTTATCCAACCAATCTGCTTTACTTTTAAAATGGCACTGTACTTCAAAATTAGATTTAGCAGAGCCCCATAAGCCAGCAGAATAACATGTTTATCTATAACAAGCCTTCAACATTACTTTTTACAGCAAAAGTAATGAATTATACATCACTTTATTTGGCAAACCTGTCTGTTACCAAATCCTACTCCTAGGTGTCAGGTGGGGGAAGGGTGTCTTCACTGTCCTCCCTTTAAAAGACAGATTCAAGTACATTACTAAGTAGAATCACAAAGAAATGAGAACACTAATTATCTCAAAAGGACATGGCAAGTATTACAATGAAGTGAAAAAAAAAAAATATATATACACACACACATATATTATATATATATACACACACACACATATATAATATATATATATATACACACACACACACGTATATACAGTATATACATCAAAAAATCTTACATCCACAGTACGTCTGATATTACCTCCAATATAATTAGCAATCGTAGCTAACTAGGATTTATGAATTAGTTTGTCAGCTTGCACAAACTAAATTACATTATTATAATACTGTAATGTTTTGACTGAACCGTGAAATAAAGTACTGAGAATGGATGTAGTTTCATCCGTGAATTCAACAACTAGCCCTTGTGTTGGTTGCTACACAAAAAAAAAACTGCGAATGAACGCTACAAAACAAACCCCCTTAGCAGGCCATGAGCTCCTCTCCAGCCTGTGACAACATAGAAGCTAACTACCGAACTTCTGATGATGATGATGATGATAATAATAATAATTTGCATTATATATTTTTAAAAACACTTACATGTCCACATAGTCATAGCTATGCCTGAGGACTGACTTCTTCATCTCCGGAATCACTGCAGTGCAGCAGCTCCAAAAGCTGACCAACCGTGAAATAAACGCTCTTCTTTCCACCATTGCTTGCCACGTTCAGGTATAAATGTATAAAATAATCGCAATCGTTGAAGCAGCAAAGACATATGACCAGCGCAATTATGCCATACAGCAAACCATGTACGCGTAAAGAGAAAAGCTAGCCTATGATGTACATACAGCTAACAAAAGCGCTACACATGGCTATATATCATCTGGATAGGCTAAAAACGTACTTGTACAGCAATCCAGTCCATCCCTTCCAGGATAAGCTTAGTAAAAAATGGCCACAAACGCAATCTTATCCTGTCTGCAGTGTCATGTGGCCGAGTGCGCACAGCACGATTGCCCTATGGGCTGTCGTTACACGTGGACACAGCGCCGTTCCCAGTCGCTTGAACATGATATATTTTACTTCGTTTTAAAGGGCAGGAAACCCCGTAGAAGATAATCTACGTGTTTTACGTTAGATCATCCCTGAAGCAGTCTAGTAATGTTTTTACGCAATGGTAGTAACGTAGTACAAACGCAAATGCGATGGGTACGCACTGTGGAAATGGAGATTTTGCTGGACAAAGGATAAATGGATTACGAAAAAACGTTCAGGATTCTTCAGAAAACAGTTATAACTGCATAACCAGTATCACATTTGGTTGATTAAACATGTTTATCAAGAGATTTTGTAGAAAATAAAATATATTTATACAAAACCGGAAGTACATCGGTTGTATGCATACTAAAGTGAGCACGGGAAAAAAGCACCTAGGCTGTGTCCGAATCAGAGCCCTATACCCTTTTGAGTACGCATATTTGAGTCCACTTCGTCAAAAAGCTTTTGAGTGGGCGACTTTTTCTCACAAATGGGGGCACTTAAAATACCAGGATGAACCACTTATTTCCGGGGTTTTGTTGAGGGAATTCAGGAGCACACTCATCTGCAGAACTGTGCTCTCACCCGACAATTTCAGTAAGTAACTCGGAAGTAAAAGCGTAAAAGACGTAGAGCATATATGGTGGGTCATATTACGAAATACACTTTTTTATTTTTGTTAATTCTATCTGCATTCATAGTATACACTTTGTAACAATTGTCATATGTTAACTGATTGATATTCTCAATAAAAAAAATAAAATAAAAAAAGATATTACAAACTACTTCCTCACTAGTTTGGAAAGAGTTTTGCGGGATTTCTTTCTATTTTCTTTCTTTCTAACACATGCTTGCAATGTGAGGGGACAGGGCACATAGTAGACAGAGGTCTGAGTGGACAGGGGACAGTGGACAGGGAACAGGGCTCTGATTCGGACACAGCCCTAATGTTTATTTCTACAACTTTTCAATAATAAGCCATTGTTCCTGAATCGGATCTTGATTATTTAGCATGTTGAAACGGTACCAAGAGTTTTTGTGATATGCATTTTATTGCCTGTGACTGCGGTGAGGTGAAGGCTGTAAACAGTGGGTTGGGCTATTAGCACCCTGCTGCTTTATGGCCCTGCAGTGTAACCTGAGAGCTGATAAGCATAGAAACGAATGTGGTCGCAGGCTGTGACTGTTTTTAACAATTTTGCGTCGAAAGTTCCGTGTTTTATTAACGTTTTAATTTAGAATTTAAGAGAAATATGAACACTATAAAAAATTGGGACGCATGCTTCCCACCACTAGGGGGCCAAAGTCCATAGGGTTAAACATGCACCGGGTCATTTTGACCCGGGAATATTTTTGCTGTTCCTGACAGTTGAACATAACAGGAGGGCTAAGCTGTAAATCCTGCTGTTTTTATGAAGCAATAAAAATCGATATAGTATTATATCATTTATTGACTTCGAACACACATCCAGTGTCACTGTCACACTGCTGCATATTTACTGAAGCCAATGGTACCTTTCTCAAAGGATCAATTGTATCCCTTTGTATCCCTTCCACATCACAAACTGTTAATGCAGGAAAACCAAATGGCACATAAATTAATGCTGATGTTCGGCAAGTATGTTGCTTGCAGAGGTCCTGTGTTGGTGCCGTCTATTGTAAAACGTGCAATTAGTCCATAGTTGTGTTCCTCATTTGGATCCTAGCCTGTCCTTATTTTCCACTAATGATACTGAAATAAACATCACTGCCCACCAACACCAGGGACAGGGGTTAGAATCAGCTGGTACCCATGGCAACGCTCCGTGGCAGCAGAGTCCAGATCTTTCACACGCGCTCTCTCCCTGCACTGCGCACTGCCCACTCCTGTCCCGCAAGCGGCGGCCTCGGTGCCGCTCACATACGACACTGGATTGTTTTACGACGCCCAAGCGTGACATTTGGCCTGACTGCCCTTAATTGCAGGCTAAACTCGCCCACAGATATGCCCATTCAGCTACGCCGTCACGCTGTCCCCAGAGCCGAGAAGGCTGCAAACCCTTTGCAAAAAAGAAATGGAAACTATTATCCTGAAAAAAAAAAAACATTCATGCTTTTGGTTTAAAGTGGAATGAAATCCATTTCCGGCCAGGCTTGAAATGACAGAATAAGATTTATTAAAAACCCATTACTGTACTGTTTGATGTCATATGAATGCACCTTCTTTGATACACTGCATGTATCATATAATAATATCCATCCTCTGACTCATGTTTTTTGTGTCACCATTTTCTTGCTGAACAAGTGACTAAAACTTAGATTCTTGCAAAGAACAACAGTAGGCCTATAGGCCTGATAACTGAGCTTTCACTTAATGTGTATTGCATAGTAGCTGTTCCTTCTGCTTGCTACTGAAAATAGAGCTACAATATAACCAAAACCACTGACTTTCACTCTAAGCTTTTTCAAAAGCTCACCACTTCTACCATATGTACATATAATAGGAGAAAGGCTAGTTCACCAGGGTTTCTGGTACAAATCCTGAGTAGAATTGTTGGATGTCCTCCAGGCTATAGGATGTCCTTCCTCCCTTTCTGTGCCAAATTTAATCTCAACATGTTTATTGAATCTCTCTGCTCTTTTGAAATTTAGACATTTCACCTGGCTCACCATATTGTGAGATGTATTCAATTGGTACCTTTGAGTTTTGTCACTGGAAGATGGTGATCTATGTACAGTATTTGTATTAAGCAGTGCAGGTATGACGGCTCGAGTCGTGCCTGGTTACACCCTTTGGGGCAAGAAGCCCTATCAGATTTTGGCCAAAAACCCCCGGAAGCATCTTGGCCCAAAATAAATCTGCAAGAATTTACTAGGATTTACCAGCTACTAGGTTGCTTACTTTAGCTCAGGGGTGGGCAATCTTATCCGAAAAGGGCCGGTGAGGGTGCAGGTGTTTTAGGGTGCATTTGTTTTAGCCCAGCACACCTGATTCTACTTAGCAACATCTTGATTGAAGATCACGATTAGTTAATTAGTTGAGTCAGGTGTCTTAGTACTGGGCTAAAACAAAAACCTGCACCCACACTAGCCCTTTTCGGATAAGATTGCCCTCCCCTGCTTTAGCTAGACATTGTGAGGTAAAAAAAAAAAATTAAGAAAAAAAAATCAACTAGTCTGTTAGCTGGAGTTTAAACCTCAGGGGCCTGTATCATGAAGCAGGATTACTGGGTAAAACCCGGAACAGCTCTTTTTACTTCAGTCCATGTTCCAGATTTGGGAGGGTTCTGGGTTATACTCAGTACAGTTATCCAGCTAACTCAGTATTCCTGCTTCGTGATACAGGTTCCAGGTTTTTAAACCCTAGATTACAGAACTTCCAAATCTGTGAAATAAGGATTAGCTGTTCCAGTTGTCATACAGTTATGTGGTCCAGGGGTTTAAACCTGAGGTTTAAACTTCAGCTAAGCATGCTGAAATTGACCCCTTGAGTTTTCCGAATAAGATAGGAATAATGATGTGTATGTAAATGTGATCGGTGTCTCTATACACTATACAAATAAAATATAATTGAATTGAACTTATGGTCCTATAGGTGTTGAGTTTTTATTAATATTATTATTATTATTATTATTCAGAAATGCATCTGCTATAGGATGTGCATTGTGTAGCACTGTGCATTGTAAGTCATTGCATCCATTACATCTAATGTTATATAATTTTTACTTCGAAGAACAGGCAGAGGGAACAGTATGGTATTCAAATACTAATGAAAACCAAATACCACTGGGAGTTGGTTGATCTGTTCATATTGAATGCTAAAGTAAAACCATTACCATACACTAAGCCTCAGTAAAAGTTGGAATGTAGTTATATTGACCATTTCATTTTTTTATCATTTCTGTGTACAGTGGCTGAGAAATGATTTTCTAGTCAGTTTATTGTCCATGTCATGGTCATAGTGATTACTTTTACAGTTTCTCTTAAGCATGTAGTAGATATCATATGTAGATATGACAAGAAATAGGTCACTTAAATAGGGCAAGCTGGTTGGGAAATTACTGTCCTTCAGAAAGTGTCCCTATGTCATTGACTAGCTAGCCATTTTTGCTTCTCAGAGCATTCCAACAACATTAGGAAATGTGAGAAAATTTTAATCTAACTGGAACGTTCCTCGAAGTGTCCTAAAACACCAAACCTTTTAGCACAGGCATATCCAACAAAATGTCCAATGGTTGGTCATGGCATTTATTTTGCACCAATCATCCGTTGTGTTATTCGTTTTGCCTATGCAAAAAGGTTTTTTATAAGTTCTTGAGATCCTGTAATCTTGCCGAATGACCAGTAATCATGCATTCAGTGCCTGGCCCGTTATCAGTCATTGCCCCCTTCATTAATTAATTGGCTATGTGCCCCTGAGAAGAGTAACCTGACTGGTATATATGCAGCTATATAATATGATAGTGTGGAAAATAAAATACCGTATGTATGTCACTCTAGATAAGGCTCTGCCAAGCGCAAGAATAATGACTTTGCAAAATTACAAAAGTGTTAAAGATTTTTACTCTTAGACTTCTGATACATTAGCTGGTCTCTGTGGAAATCAACTTGCAAAAGTAGAAAGGACTTCCACTTGCTACCATACACAGTGTTCTCTAGTTTCAAGTGGTTGAGGTGCTATTGCTGTAATCTATTTTAATATCTGGGGAGAGTAAGAATGACATGAAACTAGAATGGCAATCAGAGAGATGCTACACCCGCGCATGTGCTAATCTCCTGAATGTAATATGCATAAGGCTAAAACTTTGATCTTGCACTGTGAAGGCGCATATATACCGATTGGAAATTTAAAAAAAAAAGATTCAGGTCATTGCCCAACTGTCAATATTTCCACAAAGTTTCATCAAAATCGGAGTAGAATTGTTTGAGTTATGACACAAACACAGACAGACACACACAGAAACAAACAATACCCCCTGCTTGCACTACACGTGCGCGGGTGTTATTATGAAAATTCCATCATCTGCTGGGAGGCTCATTCGGTTAAGGCACCACACTGTGATACATGGATGAGCCCCATGGTCTTGGATCAAATCTGGACCGTGCCAGTACCAACTGTGGTCGGTAGCCCAATGATGCGATCATGCACCCGTGGACTGCATGCCAAAGCTGAATATGGAATGTCCTACTCTGACTCTACTCTATCAATCTGATTTTACAGAATGCCGAAGTGACAGTTGGTCCGCTTCAACCTGATTCAGCAGTCTTTTACCCAAAATGAACCACCGACTGCCACTTATAGGTCCTCAAATTAGGAGCTCGCTTAGCAGCATACTTTAGGGCACGATGTCACCTTGAAACCAATGAATGACAGTTATGGCCAAAGCATGGAACTGTTGTAAAACAGTCAGCTGCTCACTTGAAAAAGTTGTTCAATGGTGGGAATCCTTTTACTGCATTTTTGCTTTTATATTCTATTGCTTTACAATGCCATCTTGCATAACACACACTACAATGGACCATCGGCAGTAACTGCTGTGAAATATTCTGCATGGCCCCAAACCTTGGCAAGTGTCCAGGGGAAAATGACAGCAGAATTTGCAGGGTGTCGGGGCTCGTATTCATGGGAGTATCTTACATATGGAGCTCTAATCCAGGATCAGATTTGCCCCTTCCGTACCACAAGCTTATGTATTATGAGTAGTAGGGATTCCAATAGAACTGGATTGCCTAAATAGTCACCTAAATAATTGCACAATTAGTGATCAATTGTGACCCTTATCAAATAAATTGTTGTTATGGCCGTGCTACCCCTGGTGAAAGGAAGGAATGTTACATCTACAGAATGTCAAATACAAAAAACATTTGAGCGATCTGGTGCAAGAGTAGGTTACCGTCCTCGTACACTGCATACTGATGGAGTCCATTTATTTTGTACAGTTTAAAACAAACCCATAGAGATACAAGAAACAACAATAGACCGGAATTACAGAAAAAAAACACCCATCATAATAGACTAAGAAGAAGGCTATATCCTCCTCTTGCTGAGGGATGACTCTATTGCAGTTGAGAAACTGCCCTAAATAAACTGGTGTCTCTGAGCTAAAAAGCCAGACAGATCCTTGATCAGCACTCCTGCTCTGAGACACTTTATGAATTGTACTCACTCATGTCTGGGATCTGCACAGAATGGCAGGATTTTTCGGAATGGATTGTATTTATAGAGTGCCTTTCACAATCTCAAAGGGAAACCCACCTTAGCCATCACTAATGTGTAGCACTCCCCTAGATGCCAGTATGCATCAGACCATTACCTGAGGTGGAGAGGGAAGGAATCATTGACATGGGGGACATCCCTACTCGTTGCAAAAAATACCATGGGAGCCTTAATGACCTCACTGTGCCAGGACCTCGATTTAATCATCTCATCTGTAAGACTGTGTCTCCTACAGGACAGTGTCCCTATCACTGCACCAAGGCACTGGAGTTTACTTGGTTGAACGGGGGAAAGTGCCCCCCTATTGGCCCACCAAAACTATAAACCAGCATATAACACTACTTTTTGTTTAGTATTTATTTAGATGCAATTTATTGCTACATGCTAGTATGATACAATCCACTTTATTTATTATGAAACAGCCACCTGTCTCCAGTACTGTTGGCAGCATGTGAGACTTATGGGAGCAAGAGTGAATTAAAAAAACTTTTAGAATTATCCTCCTTTCAATTTCCCTATTTTTGGATATAGACCATGAGTCAAATATATGAAGTTATGTTTTGTTATTGCTTGGAAGCGCAGCTATTTCTAGTAAATGTGGTAACATTAAAATAAAAAACTTTTAGAAAAATCTATATTGCAGTCAAAAAAATTGTCATGTTTCCCCATATTTATGGAGGCATATCACCATACTGGTAATGGGAATATACACAGGCAAACCATATTTAACTCTGGAGATCGTATTAATCCCAATAATTTAAGAGCACAATCCAAATGATGACCAGTGGTCACAGCCAAGACCTAATGTACTTTGACAATACACACTTGATGGTCCCAGATACACAGAATACATTGGTACCAACTAATAAAACAATGGCAGCAGTAATTGGTGGATTACCAATGCAGTCTGTGATTGGTGGAGCTCCTCTCAGGCGGCTATCAGCAAGATGAGATAGCGAGATGTCTTATCCCCTGTTTTATTGTCCCCAACATGTTGCAAACCAAGCCATGACTGCTTTTGCATGATAGCTTAGCATCATCTTAGCACAAAAATACTTTTATTTGTTATGTCATAATTCCTCAGGGTACATAAACTCAAGCCTAACATGGGTTCATTTGGGATAATGGCTGCTGCAGCATTAGGAATATACAGTAAATTCTGAACGGCTACTTATACTGGTATACTTTCTGACACACGTGAACTCCTTTTCCACAGAGAGTTTCGCAGTGACATCAGGATTGCTTCTTAACTGTCTACTAGCTTCCTCGTGGCCATTGTTTGGAGGGGAATTTTAGAATCCCGATATAAACTTCGGTTTCCTCTTGGTGTGTCTATTCCAAAATCCAGGACACTCGCTCCTCTCTAGGATGGCTCCTCCTTACTCTGCGGATCTGAAAATTCCATGATGTGTAGTGAGAGTCACATACGCAACCATCGTGGTTTGTTATGGGTACCCAAAAACTTCAGCTCAAATCAAAATTAAGTGCAATCACAAATTGTTAGCAATTCAACTTGGGATGGCAATGATCTGGCAATGGAAAGCATATCCATGTCTGAAAAGTATTGCTGGTTTGCCAACTGAGTTACGCCACCTAGTCTCAACCCGAAAAGATCTCTCTCTCTACAGTGTCTAGAAAGAAAAGTTTTAATAAGTGACTGGTTTCCCTGCAGTACTGATTCAATCAGGATTTTGGCAGCCTAAGCTTGTTATAGGTCAAGGCAATTGCTTGAACTGGCTTTATTCGCCACCTATAGTTGAAGGTCCACTTAAATAAGATCATTTGACCGACTATTGATTTATTAGCAAGGCACATCACTCATTTCAGGGAGTCCTTGTATAACACAGTCACTCCTTACCTTTGTTCCAAGAAGTCCCCGTTGGCTCCCTCTGTGTTCGGCCTGCTTGTACTCTGTGGACTGTGTCTTTGTGTGTCTGGACTACAACCCCCATGGTGCTTTGCTCTGCTCACTGCAGTGCTCGAAGGGCCTTGTCTACTATCTGGCCTGGCATCAACCTCACTCATTTCCCTCTTCATCTGCTTGTTCTGTGGCATGCAGTTCAATGACGTCAACCTGCAGTCAGAGCAGATGCAGGCTCCGCACAGACGCCAGGCCCCATAGAGCTGCTGGAGGTCACAGGAGCCAATCAGCAGCTGAGTTGCCAGGAAATTAAAGCGAAGCCTCTCATAGGTCCCCTGGGCAACAACAACACACATTGCAATGTTAAGAATACTATAACTATGCTTCTGGTACGTCTATAGAATCTGTGGCTAATGACCACAGGTGGGGCAGGAAATATCCACCAATCACCACTGGCATTGTTCCTAAGTGATGTACTCTGTGACTGGTGGGGGTCCTCTCTTTCCTGCCAATAAAAGAATGTCATCACTGCCCTATCCCTGAGATTTTTCATTCCCCTGATAGTTGCAAGATGGTAAATAGCCTTTCACATACTGGAGATGAAGAGCTTCACTGCGACATGGCCTGGGTTTCAGCCAGTCCACCTCCAGGAATTGCATAACACTTTCAATTGTAAATCAAATACTGAATATTCCAAACAAATTGAAAATATTTCTTTATATGGTGAGGCAAACAGCAAAGTAAACTTCATCTTTCAAAGTCCATTCTTAATCCGTGGCTGCGAACCTGCAACGTTTCTACATTCTATATATGGCATTCTTAGTAATTGTGACACAGAAAATGTCAGCTATAGCCACCACAATGTAAACAAGACTGCCACATTGTATACCTTTATGAAAAAAGGCACAGTTCCTTTAAAATGTTGCACATATCACCATGTAGAAGAGATGTTTTACCTTGAAGCTGTGGAAATTCCTGCTGCTGTCTCTGTACAAGATCCGTAGTTGCAGCCTGTCAAACACGGTGTAGAGGCATGCATACTCCCACAGGTTGCTACACAAAGGATACCCCACTGATTATAGCCATCAAAATTTAGTATCCAGTTTACGTGTTTTGTAGTGCTATAGGAGAGAGTACGTTTTCACAAACCGCATAATGGATGGAACTACAATGAGGGGTTAATCGCTGTCTTGTCTGAACAAATGAAAAGGCTTGACTCGACAGGGGAACACAATGATTGGTTCAACACACTGAGTCACTGATTGCGTATGGTAGCTCCACCCATTTTTGGTCCCATGAAGCCTCATTATGCCATCACCAGTGTTAGTTACAGGAGCTGCTCTGAAAATTAGACTCTGTTACTCCTCCATTACTTACAACGCCACAGTACAGTGGAATATATGTTATTATGTGGGCATCCTTATAATATTCATTGACAATAGATATCCAGAAAAATAACAGAATATCTTGTGTGCTCACAGATCTGGAGGGCATTGATCAATATAGCTCTCCATCACAATGTCTGACCAATTTAAATATAATATTTACATGTAAATATAAAATATCTTATTAATGGAAGAATATACAGGACAGATTTGCTTCATTTAAATTTCTACCAGCTTGTAATTATATGGCAATCATTTTATCTGGCTATATGAAGCTATGCATTTACTATAGGAGCATTTGAAGTTCAGCAAAATCTATAATGGCAGTGTCATCTGGACAAATACTCAGCTGGACGAAGACAAGAGATTCTATCTGTGAGAGTCCATCAAGGAAGGACCTAAGCAGCATCTTCAAACTGAATTATGTAATATTATGTATTTTACTATTATTCAAACTTGCATCAAGGTTGGCATATGTTATGATTAGATTCAGTATGATTAATGATGTTGAATATTAGAAACACTCAAATATAACTAATAAAATAATCGAAACAAAATCAAAATGTCAAAATGCACGTGCGTAACATTCTGCTTGTTTGTGAGAGCGAATAAACACGGTGGTTGTCAGTTGACTTGTTTTGGATTCCTTTCCCCTGGATAGCTTGAGAACTTGCTGTTCCCGTTGCTGAAAAACCTACGTCTCCCAGACTTCCCTGTCTTGCAGCTGGCAGAGTTTCCTCACGCATGTTTTTATGTGACGCCCCAGCCTTCTGATGCAGTGGCGGAAATTCTGCAGTTCCTCTTGCCGCCTGGAAAGGTTGCTCTTTCCCAGGTGCAGTAACTCCATTTGTACTGGTCTCATTATGCACTTGCACTGCAGAACAGAGAGGACAGTTTACTCTGGTAATGGCGCTATGCATGTTTAAATAACAACACAGTTCCAGTGCCTCAACACTATATTATATTTTCAGGGTCACAAAAAAAATTATGCACTTCAACACCAAGCCCTCCACATACAATTTGTAATTCTAAATAACAGTTAATTTGCATGTCTGGATGAATCACTGAAAAAAATATGATTGTATGACTTTGGGATTATATCCCTGTCAATGTATAAGCCAAATATCCAGTCTACCAGAAAAGCTCATTTAACTCATTCTCAGTCAACAAAATTACAATTAAATCTGATTACAATGAGCTGCTCATTTTGGCTTAACAAATAACTTATATACAAAAGAGCAACTAAACTAAGCTAAACTCTCACTGAAGTTGGAAGGAGTGTTTGAGAACTTAAACTCAAATGATTCACCAATTAAACTGTGGTCAAATATGAATTGCCATTAGAGCTGCAGGGTGTGAACAGTGCTATCTGAATGGATGTACCAGGTGGTAAGCGGTCTTGCTTGTCTTCTGCTTGGGAATGAGACAGAGATTAGATGGTGTTGTCCCAATGGAGGAGGTCTCTGGGGGTGAAGAGAGTGATGGAACCTCCGTCTCCTATGATACACACCAAAATTTATCCATAATTACAATCATCTCTTCCGCTGGATCAGTGTAGCCTTCAAAAAAAATCATATGACTCAGTCAGGGTCCCTCATAATTCAGTCAACAGAGCTTGCGAGTCAGTGAATTGTCACATTGCCCCACCCCATTGACATTAATTACCATTAATTAAGCACAATGATTGACAGAAATGCTCCCATGCTGTCACGTGATATTTTCAGTGCACAGAACCGCAGACGCGGTCTTTCACATTCTTGTGTCATTCTTTGGCGGGGCATAGCGTCAGCTTGTCCATAGGAAGAGACACGTCTTTCTGCATCAACTGATGTAGTTGGAAGGGACAAGTCTGAACCTTGCTCTGTCTCATTCCTTAGAAACGCCATGGAGCGCAACTTTCTGCTTGGAAAACCTTTTTGACTATTCAAGATGAATTTGTCAACTTTTGGGTTTCACTGAGAGCCCAAATGCCATTTGGACAGCCCGCAACTATTCAAGATGAATTTGTCAACTTTTGGGTTTTATTGTGAGCCCAAATGCCATTTGGACAGTGCGTATTAAGTGCAATTTGGCATCAAATATGTGAATGTTTCATATGCTCTCAAAAAATATGGTGTAGTTATAGTAATTGTGAAGGGATGGGGTCGCCTGGGGTGGTGGTTCCCAAAATTTGATCTTTTTATGGGGCCCAAAATCCCTGGCGGTGTCCCTGCCCCTTTGGCATAAATTACATATATTGACCCCTGTACTGGACATGCAACCCGATGCTGCCTTATGTTGGCATTTCTGGGGCAGAAATGGTTGATGTCATCTATGTCACAGCTGGTACATGAAGTGAATGAAACAGAACTTCTCTTCAAATGGGCATGCATTCTAAAAAAGACATTTGGAACAACCAAGACAATTAACAGTTATGTTCACACCACTGTTGTCATGGTAACACAAACCCATATATGTAGATAATACAGTACATCTGCATGTTTGTGTTGTGCCTAGGCATGGTGTTTGATAGTAAACTCCAGTAGGGGCAAATTCCCTGAATATCTTTATTGAAAGATCAGCAGCAATTATAGCTGTCAAGGAAACATCTTTGATGGGACCCACACACCACACCACATAGAGTCTTTTAATATTTTTATTGGGAGCATTTTTTAATTTTTTGCATAATCTGTTGTTATGGGAAAGTCAATATTATGACAGTCAGTTCAAACTGATAACACTCCACAGCACCAGTCATTGCTGTCAACAGATTCTTGAGAGGTGAGCAAACATGTCTCGGAAATATCTGCACACAGAGAACTGTGCTTGAAGTTTCAGACACTTTCCTCTAAGTTACACTTCCACACCCCGATATCCTGGAGCAACAGCCAAATACCAATGCTGTACTTGCTGCTGATCCCAATTGGAACGAACACTGAACTTGTGGTCACGTGAAAAACACATCTTAATCCCCAGTTTCCCTGTTTATCTTTTAGCTCCAATTGCAATCACTATTCATTTTCTTGCTGCGCCCCTAGAGGGTACTGAAGTAGGCCTACAGGTTTATCTTTGGAGCAGTGGATCGATTTAGGACAGACCTGTGGTTTAGGATGAAGTCCCATGCTTGTACACTACATTACCTAGAAGCAAACAGTGCAACTGCATTGAAAACATTGCAGAAGAACAGGCTCTCCTTGCACAGTGATTTCTGACAGAGACATAATTATACAGCAGTACTCCAACTGTACAGTAGAAAGTTTAAGTGTTAGACAAAGAGCTAGCCTACTGTGGCTCTGGCTCACCTAGATAGCTACGGAGTAATCCAAAATTATTTAGACACTGAGGCATTTTTTGTTGTTTTGGCTTTTTTAGTACTCCAGCACATTTGCAGACTTTCATCTTGATTTGGAAGAAAGCAATAAACGAAATTAGTACCGGTACATTGAGACAGCAGCCGTTTTCCGATTGTGCTATAGTATAATGTTGTTTTTATTCGGTATTTTTTAATGTATTCTTGAACCAGTATTATTATTCTCTATCATCAAGGATCTGTCCCTGTTGGTTCACTAACAGTCTAACGTTATATCTAACGAAAGTCTTCATTTTCAGATGCAGAATAAAATGTAGTAGGCTACAACTCATTTTACGATTGAAATTTACGAAATATTATAAATGGTCTAGATAATTACATTGCCATATCCATCTAATTCTTCTTCGTTAGGCCTAGGCTACTTACCGTAACAGCTTTTCTCTCCATACATCTGCTATATCACTTCCCTCTGTGAGCTTTGTCTAATTTCGCGTAGGAATGGCCTATATGTCCACTCTTCCGCAAGGAAACTGGCTGTAATAATTGCGTAATTCTGAAGTTGTGATTCAAACGAAATTACGGTTTTAGAGTCCTGCATAATTCAGTTCTTATTCCGTTTGAAATTTGTTACATTGTTACAAAGTAGCTATGGCAGAAGGCTCATAGACATGGTTCTATATCTATGAGTAGGCTACTAGAATTACATCACACAAATTTCAATTCGGGACATTTTATTTAACTAAATAGCTAGAGCTACATATATTCGTTTTTTATATATTTTATTAAATAGCACAAAAATTATAAACTGACGTAGACCTATCACATTTCTAGGATAGTGATGTTCTCTGAAAGTTGTTTGGCAAATTATGCGTTTCCATATTTTTATTGTAGCCTAACGTAGTCCCTTGGCCTAGATGTTGAAAGGTTTAGCCGACATGTTAAAACACCCTCGGACAGAACGATTTACACAGCCTATACTAATTTCTGCGTGCATTTCTTTTATAAATTGCATTCATGTATAGATGCCAAAGTCTTTTTATTTATTTATTCATGAAAAAAACTACACTTGAGTTAAAAATGTAGCCAAAATATGCTGGGCTGAAAAAAGTTTATTTTGCCAAAAATAAAAGATTTTATTCTGATTAAGATGCTGTATTTTAAATAGCTTGCTTAGTAGAAGAATGTAAAGATATATCAGGCACGGGTAAAGGTCATCCGCAAAGTACAACAGTCTATCGCATGATATCATGTTGGTTCACATGTCCAGTGTTAATTAAATTCTAACATAGTAGGGTATATGAGTCCACTCTGGTCATAGTGTTTACATTACAAACACAGTATCCTACCAAATGGGTGTAGCCTAACTTATTTGGCTTAATTCTCAGTCCAATGTTTGCACGCAAACAATTGTTGTTAGAATAGCCTACTGCAGTAAGTGCGGCGTTTTTCTCGTAGATATATTTGGCTACACACAGAATTTGACTATGGTAATGTTGAATTGTGCATGGAAGGTGATTTCTGTCTTTGTTGTAACACAAAAATAGAGGGCCTATCTATTTGAACTGTGACTTTGTGAGGTATGTCAGGGTTTCTGCAAACAGGTCATTTAAATTGTAAATTGAAAAAGGTTTTTTGACCCAGGGCAATATGTCACGTGATAACGTCTGATCACCCCGATCACTCTCCCGGCGCGAGATGCCATTGGTACTATGCCCTCTTCCTCTTGGTGATTGGCTCCCAGGAAAAGTTCACGTGAACGCAATCTGATCTAGAAGACTGGCCTGGTCCAAGGCACCGCAGCATTGATTGTAAAAATGCTTCTAACCAACAGATCTGTGTAAGAAGCTAACATGTGTTTGTAGCCATAGAATATACATTACAGGACTTTCCAAATAGCTAAAAAAAAAAAAATTATTATGGGCCAATTGCGCTGCGAAGCATTATCACATCTCACCGCAACTGACCTTTGGTATTGTTTCAGATGAACTGCACCAGGTAAGTTTCGTCTAAAACATTACCTAGTTTGTGTAGTTACAGTAACAACTTCATCGATATCAGAATGTCAGCCTAAAGAATAATGTCTGAACGATCTCCGCGACATCATATTAGGAACAAACAATGTGGACGCCTTGACCCTTCTTATTTGAAAAACATTATTTTTAGTGCACTGAATTTATCAGATCAAATGTTTTGTATAAGCTGTTACTGCAGTGCATTTCAAAAGGCGTTTGCTTGTTGTTACATTATTAGGCTATTTGTTTATTAGGTTTGTTAGAATTTGACCCTTTAACAAACGCTCGCATTTTCCCGGTGTTCTCATATGAGGTGTTTGTAGTCTACAAACATGCAACCTGTGTGCTTATCGGCTACAACTGGGCAAGAGTAGCCGGTCCATGACTCGTCCCATTATCCACGGGTATGAGGAACTCATTGTGTTGCTGCCGGTAGGCGAAAGCAGGAAGAGAGGCTATTGAATAATCCAAACGAATGCACTTTAAACACTACAAAGTTTTTTTTCTTCTTTAAATAATATGGGTCTGCGTTAAGAGATGCACGTTTAACCAGTGTGAGGTTTTTGCTTAATTAACTTTTAAAATATATTCATGAGTGGCCAGGACTTTTTCCGGACTAACGCATTTAAAATTATTTACGAAACGTTTTTTGGCTACGCCGTTAAAACCAGGAAGCAAGACGCCAGCAAAAGACCTAACCCTGCAGCTGCGCCTTCCAGGCTACAGCAAAGGATCATCTACAGGTAGCTATCAATTTTTGTATAGAGAAAACATCCAATTTTATTTATTTCTTTGACGGTGTGTACGCAATTAAATAGGAAATACTTTGGTAAAAATCTATGATTCCCTGGCCATTCGGAACGTCAACACAAATATCAGAGAAAGCGTGACGCAATATGTTCGCATTAAATTGTGAAAGTAGTCGATATTTTATTTTATTATCTGCTGCGTCCTTGATGAATTGATAGAAAAGTGTTTGCGTTACCCGTTTCCAAAAAGAACGGTGAAAGTGATCGTACATGTTTTATTACCTTAAGTGTAATATAGTACAGTAGGTCCAGATGATGTGTCCACCTATAGCCTGTGAACCTTCTCTAAAGGCACAGATTTTACGCTCCTTAGCCCTTGACGCAAAACTGCGGTGTGTCAAAGCAGGGGCTGTAAAAATTGTCATGTTTGGAATGGGCCAAAAAACTTCGTGATCCATGTCGAATACTGAAAATTGTATGTAATATTCACTTGCTGACAGGTCTATTAACAACCGGTCTGAACAACTCTTCAATCAAATGCACTGGTCATGCTTTTAGGTCATGTTCTCGCACAGTAAACTGAACAAATACTGTTAAATAGATTTCGGAGAATAGTTTATTTCTCAAAAACCTTTGAATTAAACAGTGCTCCACCAGAATAAGAGGCGGAAAGTAGAATTTATGTAGTATAATTAAGTACAGAGCAATTACCTCTGCTTAAAATAACGAGGAAATCAGCCTCTACCTGCTTCCTTTTCCCTTTCATATGTACGGTGCAGTGAGTAACGGAAGCCTAAAGGCTCATTTCTAAAAGATGGCTAAAGTAATAACATTCTGGTCCAAGTTAGTTTATGAGCACTCAAGTTGGCAAAAGGACCATAAATCTAAAACTTGGGGGGGGGGGGGGGGGGGGGTGTCTACAGGTAGCTCTTAAACTGGTCGTATTCACTTAGCTTTTTTTATATGTTAATTAAATCGTGAGATGTCAGTAGTGTGTGCATTCACATGGGAATGTTTATCCATCTTGACAGTACAGGTGGCCAGTGTTTAAATGAAGGCACATGAAAAGCTATGAAAAGCTGCACCCACACAGACGAGTTGCTACTTTGGGGTAATGGGAAGGTGATAACATGCTTCTAGCTGGTATCTCATTAGATTGGGTAAAAAAAAAACTGTACTTTAAAAAGGTGAAAACTGACCTGGCTGGTGTTTGTGTTGCCCTCGTAATCAACGATCCAGGCAATTGCTTCACAGCAAAAGTTGTCCGTCTTAATGGCAAGCAGGGATGGGCAGTATTTCTAATGCATGTATTGGAGATATGTAATGTGATATGGGTTGCTTGGCTTTTTTTATGCGTGGTTTATACCTTTGAGCAACATGCAAAGCAACCTACACGGTTTAGACTGCAGTTTATATATTCTTCTCCAAGGTATTCTTTGTAATAAAATACATTTCAGTGTACTTGCACCTCTCCTTGGTGGCAGGCCAGTTGTAATAATTCAGTGTGAGATATCAGTGCAGCAGTACTTCATGGGTAACTGCTATTTAATCATTAATAATGGTTAAACAATTCCAAAGCACATTGGATTTGTACAATGGCATCTCCTGAATCAAATGAGGGAAATGGGTGAATAAACAAAATAATGATGAACCACAGCGTGAGCAAAAATGGGTATAGCAGGATAAGGAAGGAGTGGAACACTTTGTAAAAGATAATTTCACAAGTCACTGCCCATAATATGCATAAGCCAACAAATTAGTATGTTGCCATCTTCTCAAAACTTTTGAGGAAGCAGACAGTCATTGGTTGTTTGCCAGTGATTATTTTTCACTGCACAACACAAACAGCAGAGGGTGCACTGGTTTGTTTTCCCCAAATTGCACAGTATTGCAGCTGATGCAACTAAACACGAAAATTGCATATTTACCTAATTAAACATCAACAGCAACAAAATCTTCATGTATTTTTAAATGGAAGGTCAGGTCTCTTCAGTCTTCACAAAAGTCAAACTCTTTTCTTAATAAATTAATACAATTGTAGAATTCGGAGTTCCCTCCTAGCAAACCTCACAAAGAACTTCAACATTATATTAAAAAAAAAAATGCAAGAAAATATTGACTACATAAGTACAGTCTTTGTACATCAGTGCGGTTTTGAACAGCATATTTATGGACTGTGCTCACATTCCAGAATGTTCAGCTATTAAACAAAAATAGTTTTGTGTCATATCTGTGATTTCTTTATTTGCTACGAAGTAAAAAAGCTGGGTGAACATCCTCTAAGTGTGGTGATTCCCCAATTTTTGCCAGGGGTAGTAGGAAGAGTAGTGTATTTTGGCTAACTAGTGCAGTTGTAATGTACTATTGGCAGTACATGTGATGTCAAACCAACTGGTGCATCTGGCTACGCCCTTCCACCTTACACTATAAATACTTATTTTTTTACAAATTCAACTATTTTTTTTCAAATCCAGCAAGTTGTGGAGAGGAGCATTTGTGTGAGCGACAGGCTATTGATAGAGGACTGTCAACCCATACAGTTTGCCTGTATCATATACGGTTTTTTCCAACTTTTCGAAGGCAAACGGGTGTATAAGTTTATGCTCCGGGAAATCTAGTCTAAAACGTTTTTATTTTTATTTATTTTTATTTCCCCCCCCCTCCTCCAAACGTTTCTCTATCAACCTGCCCAGGGACTACAGATGAAAATGAGCCCCAATGGCTAAATCTGGCACATTTACATTTATTAATGTGCATTGTCCCTTTCTTAAATAAATAAACCTAAACCTATAATTAATTTAATCGCAGCAATCACATTTTCTTTCTCGCTCTCGGCTATTCTCCCGCTTTCTGAGGCCATGGGAAAAACAAGTAGCAGGACTGATCTAAAAATGACACAGTAGCCCACACGATACCTACATTAGTTAACTTAGCTAACAGTTAAACGGTTATGACTGGCCAATGTTCATGTTTATGCAGTTTTGAGCGAAATTAGATCATGTTTCTTGAGGTTTTAATGTGGCTATATGACTCAATTTAGCGAAGTTACTACAAGTTTCATTGTATATTAATTCATGGCTAACTTAGCAGTCTTTAATAACGTTAACTGTTACTAGAAAATTATCCAAATTAAGATGAGAGCTAAGTTGACTAACGTTAGGCCTATATGTAGCCTACATTCTCCAGTTCTCCACCTCTGCCACGGCCTCTGCTCAAGGCTCAGCAGCCGGAGCGAGCGGCTCGAACAAAACAAATTATGGCTGTGAATGAGCATACATGTGGGAAAAAAAGGGCGTGGCTTGCTAACTCGCGCCCAACCCTTTCATGAGTATCTTTCCCACCCCCAATTTTGGCAAACGGAGGCGTGGTCACTCTGAAACAGCCCGTTTAGTTCCCCTTTAAAGAGTAAGTAGCTATACCCATTGTCTCAGCCCGTCTCCGCCTACTACACAATTTTGAAAAATACTTTGTGGGGTGAGCGAGGGAGAGGGCTGGGGGCGGAGGCGGAGGAGCTGTGTCCATCGTCATTTGCATAAATTAACGTACATTGTACAAATGATTTCGTATAACTCAAGATCAAACTGTCAAACTAGACGTTGCACATAAAATATGAATCAAGATTCAGCAACTGCATGGCCTATTTCTCACCTCAAATATTTTCAGAAACATATTTTAGTGCTCTATTTCGGTGGAATAAGAGCGTTGAACAGGATGCCACGTTGTTCTGGTTTAAGAACGTGGAGCCGAAACGAAAGTAACGTAGTGGGTCTAACCAATCAGGTGCCGGTTGTTTCCGTTCTGGGCAACAACAATTATCCATATGACATAGAGGTACCTCCAAAGAGGTACTCTGACATCACGATTGGGGCGGGGGCAGTGTGGGGAGCAGAAAGGAAATTTCAGCCATTAGGGGGAGCACAAAGACGCTTTTCTACGGAATGCATGAATAAGTTTCATTATAAGGTAGGCATACAAACATGTTTACAGCGAAAAAGAAGTGATCTAGGGTGTACTTACCCTTTAACAGGTGATCAATTTTTACAATTGTTCCTATGCAGCAGCTTCAACCTCTGTTGTTCAGGCTTTCTTTTTTCTTTTCTTTTTTTTACCAATTCTATGTCTTTATACAGGTAAGGAAGCCTTTATATAGTTAACTTAAACCTGCCTTGGTGGCCACCTGTCCCTGATGGCCACTTTTTGGTAGGCTACTTTCCTCTATACATCTTTTCTCTATATACAGCGTTTCCCCTACCATGCAATAGGCGGGATGACCCGCCCCGCCTATGCAGCTTGCCACCCCACCTATAAAATATGAAATGCCTATAATTAGTGTTTTGATTCGCGGCCACGCACAGTAGAAAGAATTCGTTTTGGTTACGTTAACCGAAAGTAAAACCCCCCATCAACAATCGCGGATACCCACCCCCTCCCCCCCCCATCAACGATTGCGGATACCCCCCCCCCCCCCCCCATCAACAATCGGCTATCCATCTCATCATGCCATCTCACCACCCTGCCTACAAATACAACCTGGGGGAAACACTGATATACATTTCTCTGTATCACCTTTGCATCACAGTCACCTGCACAACATGGTCGGCAGCCATGCTGTTGCTCACCCACAGGAGCCTCTGCTATATAAATAAAGAAGCGTGAATGTTAGCCCAGGTCCGTCTGGTCTTTTTCTCCAATGGGCATAATGGCAAGTTGGAAGCCAGTTACGCTGATACTCAACAAAATATTTGAAGTGATTAGAAAAGTTTATGGAGGCAAAAGCACTTGGAAAATTGCAGAGGAAATGTGTGTCAGTCGTAGAAAAATAGTGAAACATGCCTTGGTGGTCACCTGCACAATTGGCCATTTTTCATTACTCCCCTGGGTGGTTGCCTTAGACAGGTTTCGCTATATATTCTACTGGAAATCTATGTTGATATGGGATGCGATTTATCCCATTCAATCAGGAAATACTGATTTCAGACCATAAATGTCTCGGGGCCACTTGTGTTTGGCTTTATTGCTGAACATTCTCTGATGCTATCAGCTGTCAAAAAGCTCTTGACGTGTGCGTGCTTATCAAATACCAAAGTCCCTTTGCCTGTGGTTGAGGTTCAAAATGAGGTTTGAGGACGAATCCCATTGCAGGGGAAGATTTATGAAATGTGCTTCTTTGGTTTTTATGTCTACAGTGTGTTCAGCTTCTTCCACCCCAATTCCACTATGCCGATCGAGCTGGCCATGCCATTGTACCTGTCGCGGGACGACTACCGCCAGAGGAGATGCCTGAAGAGGGTGGAGCCCCTGCGCCCCTGCCTTCCCCGCCCCATCCTACCCAAGCCAGAGGAGCGCAGCGCCGCCCCCACGAACCATGCCAAAGCCAAGAAGCAGGTGTCATTTGCTGACCACAAGGGCCTGTCCCTGACCGCAGTCAAGGTGTTCTCAGAGTTTGAGGACCCCATCGACATCCCGCTCAGTGTGCGCGAGCTCCTGGGCTCCATGACAGGTCTGTCGCTGGGGGGGTTGCGGGGTGGGGGGTGGTGGTGGGGCGGGGGGCCGGGACGAGCTGGTCCTTGATTTTTCCCAGCCCTCCTCGGACTACCTGCTCTACCGGCAGCGCCTCGAGCGGCAGAACGTGTGCCTGGAGCACTGCACGCTGCAGGAGCGCTCGCTGACCGGCACCGTCGCGGTCAAGAACCTGTCCTACGAGAAGGCGGTCAAGGTGCGCATCACCTTCGACACCTGGAAGAGCCACACGGACGTGGAGTGCAGCTATGTCAAGGACACCTACGCGGGCTGCTCTGACCGCGACACCTTCTCCTTCCAGCTGGGCCTGCCTGAGCAGCTCCGCCCCCACGAGCGGGTGGAGTTCGCCATCTACTACGAGGTTGACGGCCATGCCTACTGGGACAGCAACCAGGACCAGAACTATGGGATCGTCCGGGCGGTGCTGAAGAAGGGGTCGGGCGATGGGCCGACCGGTGGCCAGCGGCGTCTGAGCCTCGGGGAGCTGGGTGTTCACATCGACCCGTACGGCAGCCCCCGCTGCTCCCACGGCATCTTTCCGGACTGGCCCAGCTACGCCCCGTTCCAGGAAATTGGACCGTACTACTGAGACCTCGCTTCGTGGAACAAAACTGCATTAATCACTGTTGAACTGCAGCTATCACGGTGACTGTTGCTAAATCTCAATCTGCATCTCTGAGGTGGCCTTCGCCCTTTGGAAAACGACTGTGACATGCAGTGCTGTACTCTTGTGGTGGACAGAGGTTTACGTGCATTCTCCATTAGAGCCTGAGAACGAGCAAAACTTCCGCCACCTGCTGTTGTGTAAGGTCTTCAACGTGCTGATCTAGCAAGCAGGAAAGGGACAGGAAAAAAAGTGCAGTATCCAGAGCGATGCTGAACGGTCAACTTGACCAGATGTGGTCATCACGGTCAAAAGCGTGTGGCCCTCGTCGTTGGAGCCGAGTGGTCACTTTGGCTGCAGCAAGCTCACAGGAGCCAAAAGAACCAACCAGGAAGTGGCAGGGCCTGCTTTCAGACTGAAAGTTTATGTGCAAATGTGCAGTTTATGTGCTCAGTGCAAAACCATAGAATCTTGTGTTATAAATCTGAGGGAACATGCGATGCAAAGCCAGTATTTAAGGACCTCAGGAAGGCAACAGTTTCCAGCTGTATCCATGAGAATTACAATGGTTATTTTAATTAGAATTGGAGTGAAAGTGTGTGTCATGTGTCAGACTGCATCTCTCAAGCCTTACTCGGTTGTCTTTTTAACATAAAATTTGTGCAAAATGCCTGAACCCAGGACTCCCTTGGAACAGGAAATAAAGCAAGGGTTTGCGGATTTTGTGTGCGCATGTATGCAAGTATGAGAGAGCTAGCGCATTGGAGAAGAATGTTTCACTTGGCTATTATGTCTGCTGCTATTGAAAATGCATTTAGCCTGGGCAGCAGCTGCTTGATATGCACTCTGCACATGAAATAGTGTTTTTATGTAAGTCCCAAATATGTGTTGTGTGTGTGTGGTTGAGTTACAGGCCCTAGTAAAGAATTCAAAACGCACCCACCACTCCTTAAACATGTTAGGCTGTGGGTATCATAATTGTTTAAAGAATGACGTTTCAGGTTATCCACAGTGGTCAAATGAAAATGGAGAGCCTTCATGAAAACTTGACATAGTTCTTATAAATTTTTCTTTTGTCCTACGAAATGGTAGCTCGGTCTGCAGAGGTGCAGCTTGTGTACGTGATGGGGAAACCATGTTACGCACCGATCTCTGTTGGGTGTCATTCTGAAAGTGAAACCAAGCAACTAATGCAATGTAGCATAACCCTACACGCCAGCTACTCCACCCAGTGTACTGAAAATATATAGAAATAAAATTTATTGGCAAGATATTATGATACTTGTACATGGATCTGCTATGTACCATCAGATTTGACTGCCATCCAGACCTATAACAGAAACTATAGGAGATAATCCAATGTTGCAGGATTTTGAATAATTATGCTTTGTCCGAAAATATGTCACAATAATACTTTTAGGTTCCCTTTTGATGTAAAGTGTACTTAAGAGGTTCAAGTCTGTGGTGAATGAAGGCTTATCTTTGCTTTCCAATTCATTTAGATTATCACGGCTTTTGTCTGTTGGCTGCCATTCTATATGTACTACTATAATCTGAGTTGTCTACAGTAATATATTTTGTATAAACCTTCATTTGATGAGCCCTGAATGTCCGATGCTTAATTTCTGGTGGTATAGCCTCTGAAATGAATCTGCATTAGGGTTCTCACAGTAAGATTGCCTTTGTCACAACAAAAGTATGTTGTTAATGCATATTTGCTGCCTTTAAGTGTTTTTGTCAATTGATTTCTACGATACAGTAACTTGTAATGTGCCTTTTAAGGATGTGGCTCAAGGTTCTGAACTGAGTGTTTAACTTTTTTCTTTTGAGTGTATTAATTTAAACATGCGACCCACTTGGATAAACACTGAGGTGATTAACCTCAGTTGTGTAATGATGCGCGGAACTGAAGAAGTGGAAAGTCATGTCCCTGTTAATGATCTGTTTATTACTTACTGTCTTCCACTGATGCAAGAACACTGTAATATATTGAATACTGTAATATGAGGAGTGTTCTTTTATCCTTTTCAGAGTTGATATAAAAATAAATTATTGTATCTAAAAAAATAATAATAATGATAAAAATGTTAAACTAATTTAAAGAGAATATTATTACTTGGAACGCTTTATTGAACAAGGCTGGAGTCCAAGAAACTAACCCAGATGTAATTTTATTGGTGTTATGGGCAATTGCCAAATGTGAAGTTGAAATCTGTCTAAAAAAAGTTGAGGTTTTAAGAGTTTGTCTGGTGTCTTACCAGTTTTACCAGTCATGGCAAATGTTAAGGTAATGTCCTGCCCTCCCCTCACCCATCACAAAAAATATACATACAGTATCAAACTCAATTTTAACGTTGGAAACTGTTTTATGTACAGAGGGAAATACTTGTTGTTTCTTGTAGTAATGTGTTAATTTATGTTAAAATTTGCCTTGCACTTTATAGGGACCCTAACACTAATTTAACATAAGAGAAAAAAATTATGTAAAATATCCAGTGAGATTAGTCACGCGTTGGTAGTTCAGGTCATTATGCAATAATTGTATGTTCAGTGGTGACTGGTGTTCGCTCAGTTATGGTCTGGTCTGCAAAGCATAAGCTTTTCACCAGGGTGTTTGATAATTCAGTGCTTATTCAGAACTGTTTCCATTGCCTGTTAAATCCTCATAGTTTGTGTTCAAGCTGGTTATCACTTGTTTTTTGGTTCTTTGTGTAAATAAAATCACTGTTTTTGAAAATACCCTGTATATCTTGTTTCAATTGAGATTTTGTGAAGTGTGAAATGTGAAATGACAGGCCCTTGCTTTCAGGAAAACTGAAAAAGGTAAAATTGACAATAAATGTTAAGGTGAAATAAAGATTAGTTCCATATTTTCCCTTGAGATTGGTATATTTGCCTCAATACACTATTTCACTGTGCCACTTCAGTCTTTACCGCCAGGGAACAAATGGAAATGCTATTTTCAGAAGGTCAACACGTTTTTAGCCTGTAGTTCTGTCCTCTGGCACCAAGAGGGCAATGTAGGGTTTTTTTTAAGCAATTGACACAATGCAGCGCCATATCATTTCAATGAATCCTTAAATTTTCAAAAGGGTGTCTCGTCTTATCCGAAAAGGGCAAGTGTGTAGGTATAGGCATTGGCTTACAATGACAATGTGCTAGACTAGAATAAAAGCTTACACCCACTTGATACTTTTTTCAGATAACTTTGGACATCCTTGATTTAGAGACTTCAGGTTCTTCAGTTGGTCCTAAGTGGTGTAATTGGTTGTGTTACTTTGACTGCTAACCACCGATTACTGCAGTTAGAGGATAAGGATTGAAATACAGGCTAGATGTTTCCCAGGAAACACTCATGAGCCTATGCATATTGTTACGGGCTGAGATGAGATCACAATACAGAAAATGCCATGGTGTGAAATCAAACCCTGGCCACACGGGGGATTAGTATGTGGTTTCAGATTCAGCTGATCTACACACCACATGTTTTTCCCTTTTGCAGGTGATTTTAATGGCCTGTAGCCTGAACTGTCCTGACACCCTTTTTTGCAACTTTATTTTTTGACCGCGTTGATGTGAATCTAATAATTCTTGCCGTGCATTTTTCTGGCTTTTACGATGCATGCCATTCATACAACACTTAACTACCTATAAGTTCTACTAAGAGCATTCAGTGACACATTGTGTTGGGGAAATCATGGATTTTAACCCAAGAACACAAATAAAGTGCTTTGTTATGCATACACAATGACCATATGGAACATAATGTTATTATTATTTTTTTTTACATTATGTTGGCTGTCACTGAATCCAAATCTGCATTTTTGAGGCAACATTTGACCCTTTGGAAAATGATTGGGATATTTAATACTGCACATTCATTTACTTTTATCCACTGAAAAAAGTCACTTGTCAGGTGTTTCATATAGTGCATTACAAATTGAGCTTGAACAAGCTATATCTTAGGTTGCCATCAGCTTATTTGCACAGAACTGTAAACCCTGATATTTAATCATTTCTAGCATTCTCTTTATCAGAGAGGATGGCCAGGGCTGACAATGCCAAGGTCCAAACACTGACCTATGCTCAGGATCATTGCCAAGTGCAATATGCATGCAACCTCCACATCACTCACTGAATCCACACCACAGAGCTGGAGTAAGCTCTGATTCTAATGGATCCACTTGAGTCAGCCAATTTATAATGATGTTCTAAGAGTTTGATTCAAAAAGAGATTAAACCTGTTAACATTGATTCTCTTGCTCTCATAATTTGTCATTGTTGCCTAAAACAATGTTTCTCACTGATGTGTTAGGTTCCTGAAAGGAAATTCAGCTTGGATCAGTTTGATGTGAGCTACGGAACACAAGAAGTTGAGAAAGCTCACACCTCATTTTTGTCATGGGAATTTGGCAGGATTCCTAGGCCACCTAGGCCTCAGGTGGAACAGCCTGGAATGGTTGATTCAAGTTAATGATGATCAGACATGACACAACGGCACCACACCTTTCCCAAATCATGAAGAGTGAATTCACTGCTTTGGGAATCTGAAAAACATCTCACCTGTATTTACATGAACATATTCATCCCAAATAGGAATTTAAAAAATATATATTCTTCTGTTGTGCTCAGAAAAAAATGGGTCCCTGCAGAGTAATTACAGAGACCTTAGAGAGAGACTGATATCTCTATCTCCACCATTCATTTTTTATGCTCCATTAAAGTACATTATATGGCGCCCCTAGTGTTTTTTTTAAAATTTGCAGTAAGTGTAGTTCTGGAAAAAATGGCGGGGACTGGATGGGGCTACATGGCTAAAAGTGTAATATGTGTTAAAATTAAAATAAAAATAATGCTATTATACCATTTTAGTTTTGACAAGGCCTCAATCGTGAGATTCATAAATCATATTATTACATGATGAATTATTATTGTTTGCTCATAAACAACTAATATCTAACATAACTGCACTAGCACCCATGCTAACCACTAATGACAGGCCACACAGTCCATGAATGGTGGAGTAATTCAGAATGTATTTTATGACTGTATTAGAGCCAACTTGCTATCACTATCATAATGCCTAAATAACATTTTGTTTTCACATGATTTTTTGATGATTGGTCAACAAAAAGTGATATATTTTAGAGGATATATGTTATCTACATACTCTTTTTTTGGCTTATCTAGTGTGGACATAGTTACTATGTTGTAAAATCAAAGAGAGGAAATATTGATTCAAATAATTCTCAAATGATGATTTTGTGTAAAACTCTCATTGACCCGCATACACTACACTTACTGGGATCCCTATCGCCCACCTAGTGGTTAAGAAATGCGAAACCAGGAAGTACATGAGAGTTGGATGTCTCTCTATTATAAGGTCTCTGGTAATTAGTTCGGTGTGAAGAAATTGTAGAATTGAAAAGTAGTCTCCTGCCCAAAATAGCAGAATTTGGCCTGGGTAAAACATAGTTTTGAATGGACTTCAATGGGGAAATTTCTCTTTGGCATCAGAGGCTTATTAAACTGCATTGCCTACGATAACCACTGGTTTGCGAACTTCAAGGTTTATCAATCGCTGGGCCTGGATCTGTGGTCATACGCTCGATGGTTGTATCACCTGGAAGCACTTCTGCTTCAACTGGAACCGGAAATTAGCACTGTTTACATTTTAACCTACGTTACTACACATTAGTTAGTTGTGAAAACGACAAGGACTATAATTATATTTTATATAGATGTTATAGTTTCATTTGTATTTTCAGCATGTCGAGTTTCAGAGACAAATTGTACATGTAAATTGCGGTTGGCATGTAAATGTGGCGGTTAAGAGGCGCTGATAGGGAGGCTTGGTAAAGCGGAGCTTGCTTGGCGGGAAGAACGAGTGGATTAACGTCAGTGTGCACAAATAAATAGACTCGTCAGCTAAATCTGTGACATTAATACGCAGTTAGTCGTTATTAGAAGATTATTATGGAAGACCAAAAGGAAAATATATTTGACGAGGATGAAAATGTTAAAGTGTCTCGTGGTCCAGAGGAAGACCGTAATTCTCATGTAAGTAGCGGAACAAACAGATATCTAGGTGTTCTATTTGGTAAATATAAGGTAGTTTCGCTGGCTAGGTCGTTCACTCAGCATCGCCTCACAGCCTAATAGTTAGCCACACAGTTTATAAATTACAAGATAGCTGTTGCTTGCTTTAGCCAAATAAGAATAGCAGTGTGTATCAGTTGTTAGCTTCCATCTGTTACCCAAGTTATTTACCTGGTTAACTTACTATCTTTATCATGTCTAACGTTACGTCGTTTTGGATAAAAGCGTCTGCCAAATGAATGTAACGTTAATGGAATCTCGTTCTATGTCGTTGTTTGGCAGAAAGAGCATCCAAATATTGCGTGTTAGCTGTCTAGCTACCTTACTTATAACTATAACTTAGCTAAGTGGATAGATGGATATAATGGTTCGTCCTCACCTTGACTAACGTTAGTCATCTATTGACATTGGCTAGCCGCTTAAGAATGCCGCAGGGTTGGCCCTCAGTTCACGTTATGTTTACGATTCAACACACCAGGACGTTGTACAGCAGTGGTCCCCAACCCTGTTCCTGGAGATCTACCGAGTGTAGGCTTTCACTACAACCCTAACAAAGCACACCTCATTCAACAGCTAGAGATCTACCGTCCTGCAGGGTTTCACTACAACCCTAACAAAACACACCTCATTCAACAGCTAGAGATCTACCGTCCTGCAGGGTTTCACTACAACCCTAACAAAGCACACCTCATTCAACAGCTAGAGATCTACCGTCCTGCAGGGTTTCACTACAACCCTAACAAAGCACACCTCATTCAACAGCTTAGAGATCTACCGTCCTGCAGGGTTTCACTACAACCCTAACAAAGCACACCTCATTCAACAGCTAGAGATCTACCGTCCTGCAGGGTTTCACTACAACCCTAACAAAGCACACCTCATTCAACAGCTAGAGTTCGCGTTTATCTGCAAATTAGTAGAATCAAGTGTTCCAAATTGGAGTTGAAATGAAAACCTACAGGACATTAGATCTCTTGGAACAGGGTTGGGGACCACTGCTGTACAGTGTCTGACTATATTATGTAGCCAATGTGTTAGCTGCACTTCCAGTGACTAACCAACAAAGCAGTGCTATGTTATTTGATAAGCCGTTTGCCCATGGCTTGTAAGGATGATACCATTTCTATACAGTATATGTGTATATGATTGTAAATAGAAAGCTGGCTTGTAGTGCTGTATTGATTTGTGGTTATTGTGCGAAAAACCCTCCGATGGAATGATTCTGTGATCGCCAGAATTTCATAGTGACTTCATAATGACCTTATCGATTGATCTGGGTTGTGGACACAAACCAAAGTTGAAACTTGTCATAGTCTCCCCGCCTCTGGCTGGCCACGGCATACGGTTATTCGACAATGTAACTAAGAGAAACCCCTTCAGACCGGATGCCGAGACCAATCTCAAATGCAGCTGGTCATGAACAAGGATTATTTTATTGTCAGACTGCGAAAATGTGTGATACAGATGTATGATATATGCCCCTATTCCCAGGCCAAACCTTGCAACAAGAGATGTGAACAAAAGGAACCTGTGGAAGCTCCTACGTCCTCCAGCAAAGGCGAGTTCAGCGACCCTGTGTATAAAGAGATTGCAGTTGCCAACGGCCACATCAATCGCATGAATAAAGACGAACTGCGGGCAAAACTGGCCGAGTTGAAGCTCGATACTAGGTAAGAAGTTGCTTTGCAAATTGAATGCAAAGGCTGGAAAAAAACTATTGATTTCCCATAAATGTCTCAGGAGATGGCTGACAACCTGTACCTCGCACCTGCTGCGTGTCGTTAACATAGCATTTTGTTACATGTATTGCTGGAATAGCAACAAGTTAAATATGGTCTCCATGGCTTATGTCTAATGTATGCACAGTGTATGTGAATCTGTACATTGACCTGTCCATTTATACAGGCATGGTTCATATTCACTGAAAAAAATTCTTCCGGTGGCACAGCGGTAAAAAACATTGGCCTTTGAATCAATGCAGTTGCACACCGAGGACCTGGGTTCGCACCCAGCTTGTCATGACAGAGGAAATTATGGGGGGAAAGACAAATTATGAGAATGTTACTCAGTAAAAACTACACAGCAGTCCACATCCAAACAACAACCAACAAATTAAACTACTCTTTCAATGACAAGGTGTTATGAGCTGATTGGGCGGGCCTTTCTCCTCTAACTCTGTACTCAAGAATTGCCGACTTGCTGAATCGCAGAGACTGCAGCGGCTATCCGCAGACGTCATGAAACTCATTTTCACTGAAAAGAAAGTGCCCGTTGGCTAAGTTTTGATCTGGATGGAGCTTTAGATGGTGGCGATTACAGGGCCCTTGTAAACGTGTCGCTCTACTAGGGGGGTGAAGGACGTGCTGAAGAAGCGGCTGAAGAGCCACTACAAGAAGCAGAAGCTGATGCAGGCGGTGGTGGAGGGCGGCCCCACGGACACGTACTACGACTACATCTGCGTGGTGGACTTTGAGGCCACCTGCGAGGAGAACAACCCGCCCGACTTCCTGCACGAGATCATCGAGTTCCCCATCGTGCTGGTCAACACGCACACGCTGGAGATTGTGAGTGGGCAGAGGGCGGGCCGGGAATCTTTGCGTACCTTGAATCTTCGCGCAGGAACACATAATGAGGGGAATGGAAGATTCGGCACCTCTAGAACATAAGAGCACATATTGATGAGAACAGGCCATTTTGTCCCATCTAGAACATACGAGTGCATAACGATGCGAACCGGCCATTCAGCCCATCTAGAACGTAAGAGCACGTAATGAGGAGAAGTGGGCATTCAGCCCAAGTAGAACATAAATATACATAATGAGGTGACCAGGACAACTGTCCATTTAGACCCATCATTAACGTACACACTAGAGTGTCCAGCACTGTGTCAAGCCTGGACTTGAACACTCCACAATGAACTCCACTACATTAATTTACCTGTGGCTAATTTCAGCCTATGCCCGTTGTAATTGTTGATTACTTGGGCAGCTTAATTTATTTATTTATTTATTTTTTTACAAACAATCCATTTATTATACAGCTGGATGCTTTCTGAACTCATTTAAGATCAAGTGCCTTGCTCAAGGGTACAAGAGCAGTGCCCCACCTGGGAAACAAACCTGCCACCTCTGAGTTGCAGGCCCAGTACTCTATTCACTGTCAGTGTGGACACATTGAACACACTATCTTTGCACTTGTACATTTTAAACAGAAGTTGAAAGTGTTCTTACATGGCACTGTTAAAGAGCTGGTTTAAAAAAACAAAAACAATATTCATCTGTTATATCACTCCGAGTAGAATGCACTATGCTGTTCTTTTTTTGTATGTGCTTCCGCTTTCATTAGCAATAATTAAAAAAAAAACTTACAAAGAAGTTGTAGCCAGGTGCACACTGTGTTTGCATGTGCGGAGCTCATTGGGTGTCACACATTAAGAGACTGCCTGAGCTTCCAGACTGAGAAGAGGTGGCGTGCTTGTTGCCTTATTGCCAAGTGCAGCTGGCGACTTAACTGTGGAACATTAACTGTGGAGTCATGATGTGGTGAAAGAAAAGCACAGTGTGTCTGTATTTAACATGTTTAAGGGAAACAAATGAGTCAATTGTACAGCACACAGCACTAAACGAGCATCATGGTTAAGTTTTGCAACAATAGACAGACATTGGCTCATCACTGCACGTTCACCCACGAGGTTTAGATTGCTCTGTGCTCATAGCTCTTTCTTTGCATTTTTTCATAAAGCCCATCACTGACTTTTCTGGCTGTGTTTGGAAATGGTCTGTTAAGTTTTGATGGAGGTTTTGCTTTCTCACAACAACTGCTTCATCTGAGGTCAGTCATTATGAGGGTAGATATTTTGGCCTGTTGCAACCAACAATATTTTGACATAATGGGATAGTGTCAGATTCGTAAGTCTGGCCGTCGGGGCCAGTAGTTCTACTGGTTTTCATTACTGATTTAAACCTGACGCACCAGGTGAGTGTAATATCTGGCGAATTGGTGACATTATTGCACAATGAACTATCAGACAGAAGTACTATTGACCTTAAGGGCCCCGATTTGAGTATCCGCGGTTTACATTCTGGAGTTTATAATGTTATTCACTTTTAGTGTATGTTTTCTATTAACCAGGACAGTTATTGTGGGATGAAGGCTATTTTAGATACTTACAGAAATTTCTCACAACCTGCTGGCTTCACAATGGCTGGAATAGGGACATCGATACATGGTTTAAAGCAAGAAAATACACTGAGTAACTCCAAAGCAGCTTGTATAGCGAAGTTATGCCTCTCAAGGTTGTATGTGTGTATATTGCCAGATTTAAAAAAAAATAAATAATAATAATTATATATATATATATATATATATATATCGTGATTCTCGCCCTTGGTGATACTCTTAGTTTCACTTCCATAATAAGACAAAGTGATAGCCATTTTCGCTAGCAGAGTGGTGGGTAGCTACTTCTTTGGCCCGTAGCTACTTCAGTAATAGGTTACAAAAGCAGACCGAGTGATAGCCATTTTCGCTAGCAGAGTGGCCAATAGCTACTGCGTTAGCTATCATAAGCAGGAGTCGGCAATGTACGACCGGGGATTCTGGGTAGTGTAGTTATGTTTCTCAATCTCCGTTAATTATACGATTCAAATTAGATTTAAACATGGTGGTGAGTATATAATGGACTTTGTATCACATGTATGTCAAAAGTTAGGTCCATATAATGCCATAATATCATCATGAGGGGGACTGAAAGATCCCGAGGTGGGGCAGGTAATGACTTCCGACAGTGGAACTACGGAGCTCTATATATATGTATATCTACCGATGAGATTGTTGTTCCAAAGTACCACATAATTCCACTATATTTACTTGGGCAGTAAAATATTTACGGGTCTCACAAACTATGGGCTTTTTTCTTTGCAGACATATACAGTGAGCACCATAATGCATTGGACAGTGACACCTTTTTTTGTTATTTTGGTTCTGTACTCTAGCACTTTGAGTTTGAAACGATATAATGACAATGGGGTTATCTTTTGATATTGTTGGGTCACAGACATCAGGAAGTCATGGCATGCAAAGGATATGCGACCAAATATTTAAAATGATTACTTTATTCTACATTATGTTAAACTATCCAATATTTTTTTGATTCTCGAAAATGGGGGGGATGTACAAATGGTTCTATAATTTCTAAACGGTTCATCCAATATGGATGAAAATACCCTCAAATTAAAGCTGACAGTCTGCACTTCAACCTCATTGTTATTGTATCCTTTCAAACTCAGTGATAGAGTACAGAACCAAAATAACAAAACATTTGTCACTGTCCAAAGAATTATGGTGCTCACTGTATCTGACATACAGTGTCCTCCACTATTATTGGCACCCCTGGTAAAGATGATGGGGATCGAACCCCCAGTCGTCCTGGGGAATTGCATATGGCCAATATCGCTTCATGTCTCACCAACTTTGATGTGGATCTCAGATATTTACTAAACAAATTTGAAAGGTTTGTCAATATGTGTATAAGACAGCCAGCCAGGTCTGTGGCGTAACTCATGTGATGTAACTCAGGGAAGGGATGTTTGGGGAAACAAAGTCTCTAAAGAGGGCGGGACTTGATCATCAGATATTTGGAGGAGAGGCAGTTTGTAGATTTTGTAATCAATTTTGGGGAATTGATGTTTGTTCTTTTTTTTCTTCTCTCTTTCAGGAAGACACGTTTCAGGAGTACGTTAAACCAGAAACGAACTCACAGCTTTCAGATTTCTGTGTACAGCTGACGGGAATTACACAGGTTTGCCTCCACCACTTTCTGCCCTCATAACCACATTTTCTGACTGAAAACGTCATGCTTTTTATGACAGTAGAGACTCAGAGACTGACTCATCTCTCAAACACTGTATGGTCCCGAAAGTAGCATAAGCAATTCTTAAACAAATTATGCAGTTAAACGCACTGATAATGAGAAGCCTATGCACAGAGTTAAATGCACTGCTGAGGACAACAATATTCTTTATTTTTCGTTGTAGGAAACGGTGGATAAAGCAGACATTTTCTCCAGTGTCCTGCAGAGGGTTGTGGTCTGGCTGCAGGAGAAGGAACTGGGAACCAAGTACAAATATGCTGTTCTGACAGATGGGTACGGCTCGTCACCCATCTATGAGCTACTTCTGTTACTACTGCTAATACTATTGTGACGATTACTACTTCTGCTACTCGTACTAATAATGCTACTATTACTGTAACTACCACTGCTAATACTACTGTGAACACTGCTACTAATGCTACTGTTACTTCTAGTCCTGTTGCTATTGCTACTGTTACGTCTACTCATGTTACTATTGCTACTGTTAATAAGAATTTTACTGCTACTGCCAATACGAATACTGCTACTACTAATACTAATGCTACTCCTGCTGTAACATTTTACTAATTCTACTACTAATACTACTACTCCTACACTACTACAACTGCTGTTACCATTGCTCCTGCTGCTACCACTAATACTAAATCTACTGCTAATGCTATTGCATGTTGTAGAAGCTGCACACATATTAAGTACAGAAACACAGTCCTCTATAAAAGAACAAAAACAAATATGAAGGCCAAAAAGTCCTAAAATAGGTCAGAGAAATGAAGTAACCTGTCTTAGATCTTCTTTACAATGGTTCCACAGCCCCTAGGAGGGGAGCTCTTGTCTGGAATGCATTTTGTTTTTCTCTTTCTGTTGTACAAAAGTACAGAAGAGGTTTCTCAGTCTCTGTTTGTCTCCCAGGTCTTGGGACATGAGCAAGTTCATGAATATCCAGTGCCGTGTGAGCGGGATACGCTATCCCCAGTTTGCAAAAAAATGGATCAACATCAGGAAATCCTACGGGAACTTCTACAAGGTGATTTTTCTATTGTGTTCAGACTAGAAATGTTTCACGCACAGAATTATTCGACATGCACTACATAGCCAAAAGTATTTGCTCGTGCAACATCACCTTCCAAAATCGTGGGCATTAATATGGCTGGTCCACATCGGTGTGTCCGTACGTGTCAAAGAGTTAAGAACCAGGGACAGCACACCAGAACAGTTGGACTGGGAGATGCTGTAAGCTGTTACTGGCTTCTTCTAGTGACTTGCTCTAATTCCCATATTTCCCACAAAAGCTGTAAAATGGCATTGCTGCATAGGCGATAACCTATGTATCTATTATGTTTTTCCTCTGACAGTCCATGGGAGTGGAAAATACCTGCGCTCTATGTTGTGGGCTTTGATTGTTACGTCTCTGTCTTGCTTTAATGACAGCCGCCATTTTATCGATTCCGTGTCTTTTAATACTTCCCATTCGTACAAAAAAACAAAAAACATGCAATTACCACTCTAAAAATAGCTTTCGGGCTTAGTAAATAACATTACACGTACTATCTTTCCATTTTAACTTTGCACCTTGTTAGTTGATCACATCGGATGATTTTTTGTAGGTGATAACTGTTTTACACGTGATTTTCACATGCAAACCTTTAGTAAATCGACCCCGTAGTGTATTAAAATGATCTAAATTTTATATACCATAAAATTAAAATAAAGGAACTGAAGGTTAAAACTGGCATTTTCACTTGTTAAGCACCTTTCAGTTGCCACGTCCACTTCAAGTACAGGTACATATGCAGATTGACATCTCTGCACACCCCTAGTGTCCAGCTCCTTGAGAACAAATGGGGCTCCAGCAAATGGTTTTAATGATTGTGTACTGTACTGTGTATTGTATTTATGTAGAATGTATTTATTTAATATCTGGTCAATGTAGTGAGAATTGAACTAAAAATTGTGAGTCAGTTTTTTTTTTTTTTTTAAGATTAGCCTTAATGGCGGATTGAACGGGTGGTAAAATTTGGATGGCACATGCTGTCAGAACGTTCGATCGAACTATGCTTGTTAATTATAATTTTTTAATCAAACCATATTTCATAAAAACTAGCTCAGCCGTTTCTGTGAAAAGGATACGGATGCGAGTGCACAATTACAAAGTTAACAGCAAAAAACACTCTAGAATAATTTCTACCAGTGGGGAGGGCTTGAAAACTCCTGCTGTAGGTAGCTGAGGACCGTCTATGGGTCTGTTCTCCTACTTTACTTTTGTATTCTTATATATTTCTTACGTGCTCACCGACAGGTTCCCCGGACCAAAACCAAGCTGAGCAGTATGCTAGAGAAGTTGGGCCTGCGCTATGAAGGCCGGCCCCACTGCGGCCTTGACGACTCGCGCAACATCGCCCGCATCACCCTGCGCATGCTCCAGGATGGCTGCCAGCTGCGCGTCAACGAGCGCATTCATGCCGGCCAGCTCCTGAGCGTGCCCAGCTCCGCCCCTGTGGAGGGGGCCCCGCCTCCACGCAACCCACGCTGCAGGAACTAGCCCCTCGTTCTACCCAAAGCTAACCCCCACACTATAGGAGTTAGCCCCTCGTTCTACCCAAAGCTAACCCCCACACTGTAGAAGCTAGCCCCTCCTGGTAACCAAAACCCACCGTGCACTGTAGGAGCTAGCCCCTCCCACTAAGTTAAACTGCATCCCATAATTAACCCACATTGCAAGGACTAACCACTAACCAATCCCCGCCCCACACGAAACCCACACTTAGAATTAGCCCCTCCCACTGCCTGAACCCCACCCCCAAACGCACCTACCCGTCACAATCAGGGACATCTGCCACAGGGCCTTAAGACAAGAAAGGGGGATGGTTTTTATACGTATAACCCCCGCCCCCCCCCCAAAATCATCCCATGCATAGCGCATAGCTTGAACTTAACATTGCATTTTTTTTCCCCACGTTTGGTATGGCCGTCATCTTTGCTCTTTGTATTTCTGGTTCTGTATTGTGCCTGTGTTCGTACAGAGCTCTCTCTGTACTGGAGTGGGCCTTGGCAGGAGGTGTTCAATTTGGAAACACTGAATGCAGTGGAAATTAATACACACACATTTACCACAGCACTATGATTGTGAGTAATGGCTTCACTAGCTGGCTGACATACAGCCTAATTTTCATGGACACCTTCGAATTCTTTTCTATAATTTTGGCCAACGTGGAATAATGTGCCATACCTCCTGCAATGTGTTCTGCAATTCTCACTTTTAATTGCACAATTTATCTTTGGCAGTTTTCCCTCTTTCTTGTTGTTTTACTGAAGAGCTGATCTTATTTCCCCTGACAAAAACATGGGATGTCACTGCCTCATTTACCCCTGAACAGACTCGTTACCCCTCTGCCTCTTCTCGGTTTGCCTGAAAAAGACCTTTGAGCTGTGAAGCCACTGGTTTCTCTCTTTACAGTCCAGACTAGCCCACAGTGTTTTTTTGGGAAACATCCTGGAGGGACAGGTGCACTTGCATGCCTCTGAGTGCTGTTCTGGATTTAGGAATAGGTGTCTACGGGGCTATTTGCTTCAGTACACAATCAGGCAGATTATTTTGGTGTCTGGAAAATAACCACGTGCTGCGAGCTTCTGAACATGACCTACCAGGCTGCTTCCTTTGTTCCTCCCGTTTTTGTTTGCACTCTAAAAATACGAGTTCAATATCAATATCCATTCAAATTTCAAATTAAGTTTCCGTCTTTCTGTGAGTTTCGGATGCTGTTTTAATATTTATTTTGAAAGATTTGGGTTGTTAACTAGGAAAAGTGATAAATACATTTTATGGTCGTCTAATGATGCAGATGATTCAACTGCTCCCGTAGGGGTTTGTATGATATTAATTTGGGCAAATTAACAAATGGGAATTATGAGCAGTTTTTCAGTCTGATTTGCTCTTTTTTTTAATGCAAATAAACCTCTACAAATCCTAAAGATTTGCCTCTGTTGCCTTGATTTAGGATACAATGTAAATTCAGCTGTTGATTGTTGAATACGAGAAGTACTGCGATACACCAGTCTTGGGTTAAATATTAGGGCGTAGGAAAGTTTGCACAGTTTTGTAGATTTCACCAATTTTAAAAAGGAAACCGGGAAATGTGCTTTTGAAAACGGCAATTTGTTTTGTGCTTAAAGTGGACGCAGTTGACATTAAAACGACAACACGTAAGGAACATTGACTGGAGACTTGTGTCGAAGCAGCCACCGCCCTACCACGACACCGGTTTTTCAGGAAAAGGTGGTGGGCAGAGTTTCTGCTGGAGTGGGTTTCTAAAAGATGTAAAACGTCCACAGCATTCAATCTATAGCTTGACACCAGTGTAAAGTCTGATTGTGACAGTTCTCATCTTTGCTCCACTGGTCTTATCAAGGTCACTTATGGCCAACTGTGGTCTGGTAGGCCTAAAGGTTTATTTTTATTTTTTTTTACTTAATTCTTTAAAAATAATTTCAAACTTCTGTGTTCATACATTGTTTATACACTGTTAATAATAGCCAACTACCCTTTTAGTGTTTTTTCCCCCCCTCCAAACTGTACCCTCACTCATATCTTATTGCCTTGCATTAAGCTTTCTTCATTATTTAATTCCGTAGTGTCATTTGGTAATTGGCTCTGAACCAAGAAAAAAAAAAAAAAACCTTCTCAGAACTGGCAATATTTTCAGCACCAGTGATTAATGTTTGACTGCGCTAAAATAGACTACAGATGTGAACTGTTTGCTTTGCAGATAACAGCTCATTGCTATACATGCTATTCAGATACACAGCTTGATATTTAGCTTGGCATGCAGTCTCCTTTCTCCGAGCAACACTTGGGACTCAAACCAAAAACCTAATGGTTTCTGGGTCAGTACGTTAAAACGTGTGGCACACTGCTGTCAATAAAATGTGAGGTAGAGACAAGATTATGTCACTTGCAATTATCTATAGATGGGAGCATTATGTAGGCAACAGGTGCTTTTCTCCAGGTCAGAGGTAGGAGTTTAATTTGGCACATCCCGAGTTTGGTTTGTACTTAAATGGCCCAGCCAGTGTTCACTTTATAGATATGGATTTTCAGACTATATGTTACAACATATAACGGTTGTAACAATCTATATTTTTTAATGTTTAAATGTATGGATATTTTGTGTCACAATGGATGGATAATTGGATTCACAAGTCATTCTGAGCAAAGACTTTCAATTCAGTTCCTTATTCTTTTTGAATTCTATAAATTCAATTAATCTTCAAAATCAATTTTCTAAATTATTTTTCTATTCCATTCAGCACAATTCCAGATTAAGATCAATTCATCAAACTTAATTTCAATTTAATATTCATCCCATACAATTCCTTCAGTTCAATTCTGTCCTGAAATCAACTCAAATGACCTTAGTTCAATTCACACCAGAATTAAGGTCAGTTTTGTTTCAAGTCAGGAAAAATCCTCAACATTATGGCCATGTTTTTTTAAGTTTGTGAATTGAATTTCACTTTGACCTGAACTGACTCAATTTAAATGGAATTGAACCCAACCCTGAGTCGTTCTTAACTTAACATGGATGTATTTCTCTTCAGAGGTATCCCTACTTCTAGACATTTATTTACTTCTACAGACAACCTTATCTCCCATTCTGTGGTAGATGTTTTGTATTATAATATTAATTGCCTGAACAAATGGTGAGGTAGAACAAATCAATGACAAACAATGTATAGACATAACACAATAATTTGCTATGTCCAAACTGAAAAAACTAAATTCCTTAAGTATGAAGAACTGACAATTCCAAATTCAATAATGTCTAAATTCCAATTCCAAATGCTGAACATTCCAGTTAATCAATTATTAGAATTACGAGAATCATTAAGAATTTTACCTTGTGTCTAAAGTTGGCACATATAAATGTTACATTAATTTGTAAAAGTAAGTGTGTTTGTTATTATTTATCGAAATACATTCATTCAACATAGAGACTGTTTGACTATGTGTCTATGTTGACTACTGTGTCTATTTTTTAATAATACTGTGAATTATTCATTCCTGTTGCACGATTGTGCTTGCTTTCACCTGTACTGCTCCTGATTGTCCACTAGCTGGCGCTCTGAGCCCGCCTGCAGTATTGTGTAGAAAATATTCAATATTCGATTACATGTTCCTCTGGAACTGATTTGAGGCTACATAGGAGTCCTGGTGGTTGCTTAACTACTAAAATTAACCTAGAGATTGAGATTCAAATAAAGGATAATATCATAGATGTGGTAACATAGGCCTACGCATCTAAAATGCAACTAATAAAATACTAAATTCCATAATCGTTTTTTGACACTGATATCGGGATGTTCCTTCCTGTGTTAATGGACGTGTTTCCTTTTGCCACATAAACACGAATGTTCCGCTGGGTGGAGACAAACACTCAATTTTCTAACACAAAGGACAGTCGTCTCCTTCCCACAAAAGCTGGCATTGGTGTAGATATTTTCTGTTTCGTTAACATTCTTTCCCCAGCAATATATCACAAATACACCAAAGGAAAATTCCAGTATCTGTTCAGACCATACGCACAGGACGCATTGTTATGCCTCTGTATTTTGCTTTTATTGAGCTCCATTGCGTGATTGAAATGTCACTTTGAGGTCGTGTATTTAGCACTGAAAATATAAGGCATCATTGAAGGACATGTCATTTTCACATTTTAGGTAGCCTAGTGGCCTGTCGGTATGAATTTCGGAAACTAAATGCACAGGTAGCTGACAAGCTAGTTTGGCTATAGCCTACTGTAGACGAGCTATGCGATTCCTAGCCTACTGTAAACGAGTTATGCGATTCCTACCCAAGCGCCCGGATGCATCTAAAAAGGAATGATGTTCCCTTGAAATAAAGAAAATAAAACGAATGCGCCTCGTGTTATATTTTTGTTGACACTAAGAAATGGATTGTCGGTTATTATGCTTGTTTCAGGATGACAACTCCTTTCCCCCCCTCTGCTCTTATTGTTTCTGCTCCGGGAAGGTGGGATCAGGATTCTGACGCAGTGTTTTCGAGGCGTTGCTGCAGCTTTACACAGAGAGCAGACCTACAACTGCAGTCTGCGAACACAGGCGGAGGCACGCACTGAGGAGGGTTTATACGAATGTCTGCTGTTTGACTCGAATCTATCAGATCAAAATCAGGTAGTGTTGATGTCGTGGTACCGGAGAACGCGCTGGCGGTGCCAGGCAACCCACTTTCCTTTCAGACCGGACCGTTTGGACTTTTAAACTCGATCCGTTAATTACGGTAAGGTTTATTGTTCTGCGTTCAGCGGCGCGGAATAAGGGCATGCATGAAATGATTGCGCCGCCTTATTTTCGCCGTCCTGACACAATGGAAAAGTCTTACGTTTTTTCGCCAATATATGGTTTTGATAGCATTTCTATTGCCAATGTTGACTTTGTGAAGGCTACGGTGCAGATCACGCGAATTGGCGAGGCAAGGAAACAGACCACCATGCTGCCAGGATAATAGATGATTTCCCTCAATGAAAAGGAGGAGGTGGGGTCTCTCTGCGAAACCATGGCTGGAAGGGACAACAATCTGAAAACAGCCAGGTTGTGGAGGGACGCAGCCCTACGCTCCAGGAAGCTGCGCAGTAACCTGCGGCAGCTCACCCTCAGCACCAAAAACAGCCAGAAGATCACTCTGCCTGAGAACATCAGCGAGATCGAGGTCCTCAACCTAGGCAACAATTCCCTCCAAGAGCTGCCAGAGGGGCTGGGTGCTGCCCTCACCAACCTGCGCATTCTCGTCCTCCGCAGGAACAAGTTCCCCACTGTTCCCTCGGCCGTGTTCGAGCTGGGCCAGCTGGCAGAGCTCGACCTCAGCCACAACTGCCTGGGCTACTTCTCCGAGGACATAGGCCTCCTCAGGGGGCTGAAGAAGCTGTGTCTCAGCCACAACAAGATCCAGTACCTGCCGTCGCAGATTGGCACGCTGCAGGGCCTGGAGGAGCTGGACATCAGCTTCAATGAGCTTCGAGACTTCCCCAGGTCTTTCTCCCAGCTCAGGAGGCTGCGCACACTGGACGTGGACCACAACAAGCTGGACTACTTCCCCCTGGAGGTTCTGGCGCTCACCGACCTTGAGGAGCTAGACTGTTCTGGAAACAAATTTGAGGGTCTGCCGAGCGATATCAGGAAGCTGGAGTCCATTAAGATTCTGTGGTTGAGCGCCACGCTGATTTCCTCACTGCCTGACTCCTTCTGCGACCTGAGCAACCTGGAGAGCCTGATGCTGGACAGTAACAACCTGACAGCCCTGCCACCGTCCTTCGGCAAGATGCAGAGGCTGAAGATGCTCAACCTCTCCTCCAACGCCTTTGAGGAATTCCCCCTTGTTATCTTCCATATTGTGGGCCTGGAAGAGCTCTATCTGAGCAGGAATAGACTGACACTGGTCCCGGAGCAGATCGGCCAGCTGTGTAAGGTCGCTAATTTATGGCTGGACAATAACAGAATAACATATCTGCCTGACTCTATTGTAGAATTGGAGAAGCTGGAGGAGCTTGTTTTACAGGGTAACCAGATTGCGATACTGCCTGACAACTTTGGAAAGCTGGCCAGAGTTAACATCTGGAAAATAAAGGACAACCCTCTCATACAGCCTCCATATGAGGTTTGCATGAAAGGCATCCCGTATATAGCTGCCTATCAGAAGGAGCTGGCGCATTCGCAGCCGGCGGTGAAGCCCAGGCTGAAACTGGTGCTGATGGGACAGAAAAATGCAGGGAAAACCGGGCTGAGGCAGTGTGTTGTTGGCAAACCGCAGGATACCCAGGTCCCCCTTGGAAATCAGGGGATCGACGTGACCAACTGGGTAGCGGACGCCGACCGTAGTCTGACTTTTACTGTGTACGATCTCTCTGGTAGGCCAAACTATGACCTCATCAAACCCTTCTTCCTTTCCCCTGGGGCCCTGTACATCCTGGTGGTGAACTTAAAGGCGTACACGGCCAAAACGTTTTACACCCACGTCGGGTATTTCCTACACCTCCTGGGCGCCAAGGTGCCCCACGCGGTGGTGTGCCTCGTGGGGACGCACGCTGACCTCTGCGACGAGGCAGAGGTGGAGGAGAAGGGCCTGGACATCCACCGGCAGATCGCTCTGCAGGAGCGGAGAGACAGGGAGAACCTGCAGGCTATGGCCAGGCAGGTGGACCAGGCCCTGGGGCAGGGCTATGACATCCGCGCCACCAGCCCCCACGTCCTCTTCTACAGCGTCTCCGACAAGAACCTGCGGCGCAAGAAGTCACAGCTGCAGTATCTGCTCAACCACCGGCTGCAGATCCTGTCACCAGTACTCTGCGTCAGCTGCGTGGGGGCGCGCAGGAACATTCGGCGGCTGAGAGAGAAGCTGATGTCGGTGGCTGACCACCGGGAGATATTTCCCAACCTGCACCGTGTGCTGCCCCGGTCCTGGCAGACACTGGAGGAGCTGCACTTTAAGCCAAGGGAGCTGTGGCTCTCCTGGTGGGACTCAGCCCGACTCGGGCTGCAGGCGGGCCTGACGGAGGACCGGCTCCAGAGCGCCTTGTCCTACCTGCATGAGAGCGGCAAGCTGCTCTACTTTGAGGACAGCCCCACCCTCAAGGAGTACGTCTTCCATAACCTGCCGCGCTTCATCGCCATCCTCAACGTCTTCTTCCAGAGGGACTCGGTGGCGCTGATGGAGAAGCTGCGGGGGGCCGGGGGTGTCGTTAGCGGCGGTGGCGGGGGGGACAAGGCCAGGGCCGGCCAGCTCCAGCACCACGTGGAGGGCTTCCTGCTCCACGGCCTGCTCCCCTCCCATGTCATTCGCCTCCTCCTCAGCCCCCTGATCCAGACTCAGCAGGACCTGCACCTCATCCTGGAGCTGCTGGAGAAGATGGGGGTCTGCTACTGCGTCAACAAGCCGCGGGGAAAGCCCCTCAACGGTGGCACCATCTGGTACAAGTTCCCCAGCTATGTCAGCAATGAAGAACCCCACGCCGAGGCCTGGGTGAATGGTGGCTCGGCGCTCACGGGGCAGCTGTTCTCCGTGGAGCAGCTACAGATTGAGTACTGCTTCCCTTTCCTGTTTCCCCCTGGCCTGTTCGCCCGCTACAGTGTGCAGATCAACAGCCATGTGGTACAGCGTGCTGATGGGAAGCACCAGATCTTCGCCTACCGGGGCAAGGTGCCCGTGGTGGTCAGCTACCGGCCGTCCCGGAGCAGGCTGCAGGCCGAGACCCTGTCCATCGCCAGCCATGCCTCTTTGCCAAATATCTGGACTGCTTGGCAAGCCATAACACCCTTGGTGGAGGAGCTGAACGTCCTCCTGCAGGAGTGGCCAGGGCTCCATTATTCTGTACATGTCCTGTGCTCCAAGTGCCTGAAGAGAGGGTCACCCAACCCCCACACCTTTCCAGGTGAGTCACGTCCTGTTCCTATTTCTTCGTTTGACCATCTAAACCCGCCTCAAATCATGTTTAATCCAAAAATGCATTTTCTTCTCAGACTAAATGTCTCTGAATCTTGTTTTGTGTGCTTATGAAATACCCCTGTCGCTCTGCCTCTAGTTAAGACATTTATGGCCTGAAAATCCATGTTTCCTTATTAATCATGAAACAAATTGCACCCCCTGTATACAGGTATAATTGTTAGTATATTATGTGGGCCTCAATCTGGGGAGTAAACATTGCAGGTTGTTTTGGATACCGGGAGGTAATTTGCTGTGCTCTGTGAATACAGTACTTATCTGAGTAATGGATTTGTGGCTGTGCTCATTTCAGTTGATCTGTGCACTACCGTCTGTCGTGTCGGGTGTATATATGTGCAGAGAAGAGTGGTTCTTGTGCGTGTAGAAGGGTAGCGTAATGAGGCCTTGTTAGGTTGGAGTGGCTCTGTGCTATGGAGGCATGGGGGACTGCCAGTGATTTACCTTCCTGTAGAGCACTGCTGGGTCACAGTGCAGATTGCCAGTTCCTGCTCTCTGTAGCTATGCTATGTAAACACACTGAAAGAAGCTGCATCCAATGCCTGCAAGCTAAAGCACCGCAGCCAAATCTTGGGTTTTTTCGAAGGGTTGGGATAACCGACGTATCCATGCTCACATTTCTGTTTTGCACACACCCTTTTTTAGTAATCAGGACAGGAGAGCTGTGCTGTGCTGTGTGTGTGTGTGTGTGTGTGTGCATGTGTAGGTTTTATGCTGATACGGTGTGCTCCTACGCTAGGTACAGTAGGCCGTGCAGTATGGTGCAGGATATCCACCGCTGTGTTTCCCTCATTAATGGGCATATACTGTAGCTCAGTGCAAATAACAAGATGCTTATTCTTCGTTTTTCCATTATAACTTGATGCAATCAAGAAGACTGCAGTTAGACCATGTCTTCTGGATGCTAAGACGTTTCTGTGTTTGTGTGAGCAGCACACATAATGTCATGCGCGTGATTTGAGAAATGGTGATTGAGAATAAGGTCAAGGCGGGGGGGGGGGGGGTGTGTGAGGTAGCTAGACAAAGGCAGTCAGGGCGGTGGCGCAGGGGGTCCCAGTGGCATACGAGCCCCACCTCGAGACACAAACTGGGCTCAAAGCAGTCTGCCTTCTAGCAGTGAGTGCTTGCTCCGGCTTGGCACCAGAGATCGTTGCCATGGTGACAAAACACAATTTAAATCCGGGGCGGGGGATAAGACGTGTACGGCAACGGCTCCTACTGTGGGCTCCTGCCTGTCGAGCACGGTCAGGTGGGTTCACTGCTGGAACCACGGTTCCTTACTCCTTTCTGCTCCTAACAGGGGGAGCTTTTTCCCGCACGCATGCTTATGAACACTTATGAGCTTACCCATTAATTTCGGAATTATGCAACATAACATGTTTATACTTGTGTGGTGTTGTCCCAAGCAAGTTGCATTTTCATCTGTGTTAAAAAAAATAAAATAAAAAAATAAAAATTTTATTCTGAATTAGTGATTGGGTGAGTCGGCCTATATTGATTCTCATAGCAGGGAATGGATTTGGCACCAGCAGTTGTACATAACAAAAGAACAACAAAACGAGTAACCAGATGCACAGGCATCAGTTTGAACCAGCGATATTGACCCGCTGTGTGCAGATTCACTCTTGCATTGATTTATTGCATTAACTGGGCTACTCTGGTGTGAACTGAGTTTCACTATGAAGAAAATAAACTAAACCATTTGCATACACATCCCATGTTCCTCAGTCCAGCATCTTTAGTCTGGATCCTGTTAGACATCATTTAGGCACATGTACCATAGAAACAGAGATCTAGGCTTGAGCCTGGATCCCATTAAATATCTTATAGGCCCCATGTACCATAGAAACACAGCTCTAGGCTTGAGCCTGGATCCCATTAAGTATCTTACAGGCCCATGTACTGTAGAATCACAGGTCTAGGAGAGTCTCTCATGCCTTGTTTAAGGAGTAATCCCTGCTGCTGGTTCAGAATGGGTGAGATATCTGCATATTTGCATGTTTATGGAATGGTTGTTGCTTCAATACTGTTTTGATGCTGACTGGCATTCCCTCTGTTTTTACCAGTGTGGAATGACAGTCATGCTTGTAATAACTGCAGGGTATGTGGTTAAATGTATTATCATATACAAATGTATGCTGCTTGCCAGCAAAGGGACAGGGTCCATATTCATAAAGTGTAGAATTGCTGATCTAGGATCAGTTTTCCCCTGTCAATATCCCAACCTTATCCATTATGGGCTAAATGGCAAAATGAATCCTAGATCAGCACTCTGAGATGCATTTTTAATACAGTTGCAGGTATTTTAGCCAACTAATAGGTCAAATCTTTACTGCAAGTCCTCAAGGTAGACTAATTCAAAAGTAAGTTTTGATTTTTTGTTTTGTGTCGCTTCACGGGCAGACCCATCCTGAGAATGTAAAGGGTGTGGTTGTGTCACCACCGAAACCGTTTTCTGCGATTTCTCTCAGCTTGTACTTGAGGTCTGGAAACAGACAGAGGAGCAGTCAGAGAGGGTGGGGGCAGGGGTGGGAGGGGGGATTCTTGGCAGCGGTTAGTCAGCTGGGTTGTCGCCAATTGCATGATCTAGCGGTATTTTCCCCTCCACCCTCCTCATTCTACCCCTGTCTTCCTCTTTGTCTGTCTGGGTCGGCCTCCTCTCTCATACCTCTCTCTCCTCCTCTCTTTCATACTCCTCTCTCTATCCTCTCTCATACTCCTCTCTCCATCCTCTTTTTCATACTCCTCTCTCCATCCTCTCTCTCCTCCTCTCTCCGTCCTCTCTCAGTCATCTCCTCTTCTCTCAGTCTTCTGCTCTCTGTCTTGTCCTCCCGCTTCGTGTCTGTCGGTCCGGGCCAGGCCTGGGCGCAGGTCCAGATCGGTCCACACGCTGCTGTGCTTTTCTATGCCATTCTGCAGCTTTTCGGAACAAACTCGCCCCAGAGCGGGGTCAGGAGTCTGGAGCTTGGGAAAGTGAACCGGCCTGTTGAATGTGGATGTGGGTGGAAGCAGCCAGCCTTTGGAGAGATATCCGTATCTGCTGATGACAGTTGACTAAGCATGAGAAAAGCAAGACAGTTTTAGGGTCATATCCAACAACTGGTTAGCCTAGCGCATAGCCGTCATAAAAGCCAGCTTGGCATGCCTGTCACCAACTGGTGCCCGCAATGCAGTAGGCACGCAGGGCATTCTGGGACATTCAGTTGGGGTTTTAAGTGATAATTAAAAAGAGAAATGGGAGGCTTGCAACTTGCCAACAACCACATATTATGTATCGTTTTAAACACATTTTGGCTGCTAAGCATTCAGTAATTTTTTTTTAATTCAGTGTATCCACTTGTTTAATTGGAATAAAACTATGTCTGTGATTAGAGTAACCTCCTAGGTGACAGCATTATTTGGCGTTATATCCTGCAGGTGTTGAGTTAGTTCAGCTTATTTTCACCCAGGTGCAAGGAAAAAAGGTGGGCAATATGTAAATTAGCCACGCTATCCACCTTGGTTTGAATCATGCTGTCAAACCTGTGATGAGAAATTATTCTCACACAGGAAAATATCAGGCTTGGTTAAATGCTCAATTCTTATTGGTTGAGAGGGTGTAGACTATTATCCTATAAACTACGACAGCCTTATCACTGTTCAAATATTCTGTTTCATTTGGACATTCGATTTACAGCTGATTCTGAATGCAAGTAGAAGTAATATCATAGTACTAGAACAGTTTAGTTGAATTGCATTCAGTGTTGAGTTGTTTCTATAGCAGGTATTTGTGGGGCAAGATCCACTTCAGGACGGTTAACCCAAGTTGTGAACACCCTATTCTGATTTATTTTCAAACAACTGCACTGCCTGTCCTGACATAATCCTTGTTTATAACTTTTCTGTAGCCCTGCATTTATGAGGAACATGCTGTATATCTGCAAGGCAGAACAGTCCAGGGCAGTACCCCTTAAGCAACTCTCCCAACGGGATCAATGCATACTCTGTCTGTTTAAGAGTTTTTTTCCTTCATCTTGTGACAAGCACGCTCCAATCAGCTGTCCACCGTTACTGATTATACTTGTTGCTTTATGTGACACTTTTCTGCTAACAAAAAAAGTGAGGGGTGAGGGGGTTAGTGTAGCAGGGAACGTGAATGTGTTGTTTTAATTTAGCCTTATATTCCGGATTCAGTCCTGGAAAAACAGCACAGGGACAAGATGGAGGATGATCTGCTTATGGCTGTCTGATTCTGCTTATGTAAATATGGCATATTTGGAGCCATGCATCATTCTCGGTCTGGCCAGATAACAGTGAGAGACTGACCCAGGACACAAGCCAGCCTTTGAGCTTGGGTAATGAGGCAGGGCCTGATGAGCCATCATATGCCAAGGGTTTGGCACAAACTGAAAGAGAACTGGTTTCTTTAGCTACCGGACCAAAGAAAATGACCCTGCATTTAACTGTATTCATTGTCAATTTGGGGCAGGGCACCTTGTTTTGGCTGTTATGTTTTTTGTAATGCATTTTGTGGGTGAGGGGTGGGCCTTTAAGTTGATTGGCATGACGTAGAATAATTATTTTGGATCCAATCCCAAAGCTTTCACCACAGTAAATGTGTCTTTGGTAGAAAAAGATGTATTTTTTCTCTTTGAAATATGGGTTTTCAAATCCAGAAAATTATTGTAATGAACCAGGGTATGGCCAGTATTTCACATGCGTATATAGATGTGAAGTATGTATGCATTTCATATTTTATACGGGCTGCTCTCCTCTTTCTTGTATGGTAGTTCTGTGTCACTTGCAAAACAACCTACACCTCCACCATTTTGACTATAGTTTATATAAACTAATACTAATACTGGGAGGTATGCAACAGGATACATTTTGTTGCATTTTTGCTTGTCCCTGAATAAGTGTATCTTTATGCATTTGTTGCATCGTATAAATCTAATATCTTTAGATTTACATTATGCCACGTGTGTGTGTGTGTGTGTGTGTGTGTGTGGGGGGGGGGGGGTAGTGTAGGGGGTGCTGCATGTGAGGTAGTGAGGATAGGAAGAGGGGGTTGTAGGGGGATGGTGTTTGAAGTGGTGGGGGCAGGAGGGGAGGGGGTAGTGGTAGGTTAGGTGGTTGAAGTGGTGGGGGTGGGGGTGGGGGCAGGAGGGGGAGGGGGTAGTGGTAGGTTAGGTGGTTGTAGTGGTGGGGGTGGGGGGCAGGGAGGGGAGGGGGTAGTGGTGGGTTAGGTGGTTGTTGGAATGTGAGGAGCAGAACCCTACTCTGAGCAATGCTCAAGTGTGTTTCCTCACCAGCTGTAGCTCTCTTATTTTAGCCCTGTTAAAAATTAAATCCGCTGTGGATACTTATAGGGAACAGGGCCGTCTTTGAACTCAGTGACACCGGTGTTACTAACAAGAGATACCACATGAGGGACTGGAAACGGGTGCCCTACTAACCCTTATTTCAACATAGTATCTGAGATATGTATTTGAATGTATGTTTTTCATACTGC